>JBBPSB010000074.1:0-63680 GCA_038093375.1 Xerocomus brunneocitrinus | reverse complement strand
CTGCAGGATGCGCCGTACGGTGACGAGCCGACAAACGGAGAAGCCACACCAGACGATGAGGGGGACCTTACCGTTACTATTTCTCCCACTCTGCAAAGCGAGGAACCCCGGCCGCCAACACCGCCAACGGTTTCGTTATCCTCTTCCACGTCGTCTTCAGTAACACTCCCAGTCTCGCAACAATCAGCGCCAATACACCCAGTCGTGGTAATGAAGAAAACGACGGCGACAAAGCCAACGACGATGGGAGCATTGGTGGATCGCCCGACAAATATATTGGGGCCCAGGGGATCACGTCGGAGAGTCAGATGAAGGATCTATTTAACGATAATTATTGTACACATGTAGCCTTGCATGTAGCCTATAACCTCCACGTTCGATTACCTAATCTATAGCCTTGAACAGCGCAGCAACTCGACGTTTCCATTACACGCCGCGATGGCAGCAGGACTGAAAAGTGAGCCCGTGTCCTGGTATTTCTCAAAGCTGACCGGGTACACCGCAGCCGTCATTCTCTTGTCCTTTGTCCTCGCCGTTGGATTCTTGCTCATCATCCTTTCATGCGCACTTGGGACCAACTGGCTACCACTCTTGGTTGGTGAGTCTGGCAAGTCAACCGTATCAGGAGATTATGACGAGCCATATTCCTTCCCGACAGCCCTCACATTTGTTCTGGCACCTCTCCCCAATGCACTGTTTGCACACTGCGGAGCGGACGAGTTCTCATCTTACGAGTCTAATTCTGGCCCTGTTGACCTCGGACGGTTCATTTCCTCAATTATTGTCGTCTCTGGATTCGCCCTCCCTATCGTTCTGACACACTCGGAGGTCATAAAGCCAGGAGCTTGCGTCATGTCGATAATTGGTGGCGGGTGCGTCTTGCTACCCTTCCGTAGCGCCCAGACGGCTAATGGCGCTCTCTCTTCCAGACTGGTGTATGGGACAATCATTGCCTACTCGGCAGCCTTTAGGCAAGACGATTCCGAGTTTGATTGATGGGAAACACCTGCAACATAATTCCTGCCTATTACTGCAAATATGTGACTACATAATGAATGATGTCTTTATATACACAGAGTGCGAAACGTTACCAATGCATAAAAATGAAGCAAACATAACAACTGAAACTCAATCCTCCATGCCGTGGCTTACCCAGCGTGCTCCTCATCAGACCTTCCAAGCCGAGCCGTGATAAGGTTTACCATTTTGAGCAGCAACACAACTTTGGGCGAAATGGTGTCAATTGTACGGGCATGGCTTTCTTGAACCTTGTCGAAGACATCTTGCTTAATGCTAACCAGCGTCGGAGAAAACTTTTCCCTGAAGAGACCATCGAGCTGACTGTCGAGTGCTTCAATGATGTACTCCGCAGAGGGAAGATCACTTGCTGTCTGGCTAGCGGGTGCTTGCGAAATATAGGCTTGCAACGCTGCTGCTATGGCTTGAATTTCTTTATCACGGCGTACCAATCCATCTTGGGATATCGCGTGGTTGAGAGTGTTCTGTGAAAACATCAGATTGCTTCGCATGCCTCTAATGGGCTCAAGGCGTTCGATCAAACCTGGACAAGCTTGTGTTTGAATCCATGATTCTCTGCTTCCAACGTCTGACATCTAGCTTCCAGAGCATTCACCTTTGTGATTAGCTCTGCGACCTCCTCCGCCAGGACCCCAATTTCTTCGCCCGTGATTGTAACAGCGCGTACGATTTCCTTGTTCTTCGCATCGACAACGGCCTCGATCTCGGCTGGCGATACCTCTGTTGGTTCTCTTATGGGTGGGTAAAGTGCGTCTTCCGCTTCCAACCGAGCATCTATGTGGAGCTCGATCTCATCAGAAACGATTTTATCACGTTGGATAATGTCATTCTCGAGATCGATCAGGTGACGGTCAAGCTCGGTGAGTTTATCGTGAAATGCTTCCAACTCCTTTGTCGTGTCTTCTGCCACGTCCTCAGACTGTCCCGAGGTCTCTAGTTTTCTTCGTTTGGAAGGGCGTTCCGAATCCTGTGTCGAGTCGGCTGCATTCGTTTTTAAGAGAGCCGCACAGCCATCCTTCACATCGTCCAACAAACTTCGCACCTCCAAAATGTGCTTCTTTGTCTCCCCGAGAGTCTTTTCCATTTCTGAAATCCCTGGGGTCCTTAGGATGGGCCAAAATGCGCTTCCGATCAGTTTCTGGATGTTGTCATTGATCTCTTTGCGCTTGACCCCCATTTGGAGCTCGAGCGTCATCTTCTGTGAACTTATGTTGGCACGATCGACGTCGGACATGTTGTTTATGAGGGGAGAGTTGGAAAGCGAATGAATCTGATTCAGGTTAGATTCGAGCTTGATGTAGTCGCGACGCGACGCGATCGATGTGAACATGAGGCTGAAACGTGCATGTGAGTCGATAGACAAAAACAAGTATAATAGAAGGCGTACTCAATCCGCTCGTGCCATGCTGACTTTTGTTCATCCATGGACAACTCTTTCAACCCTTTGGGTACAGTTTCTGCCGAGCCGGTTGGCTGCTGTTTGGAAGCAAAGGAAGGTAGGTTGGGCAAGGGTGGGAATAAGGGTGGCGGGGGCTGCATCGGTGGTGGTTGAAGAGGTCCGGGAGGTAATGCCGATGTTGCGGTTGGAATGGCTTTGTCTGAGAAACGACCTTCAACGGGTGGCTTCTGGGTGGGCATATCAACTCGTTCCCGTTCTCTTCCCTTGTCCCTGGAAGGGGAACGTGAGCGACGTGGTGCCGAAGGAGCGTGATCTTGACGTAAGGGATCCTTTGTGCGATGCTTGCTGTCCTTTCGTAGCAGTTCGAGTTTGTCAGAACATACGGAGAGGGCAGGCGACTTTACTCTCTTAGTGGTTCCACCACCATCCAAAGGACTATCAAGGGTTGACTTGCGAGAAGGGCCAGGAGACGCACGGAAAGTTGCGCTGTGTTTTCGAGGAGGGTCCAAAGGAGTCGTCGAATGCGTTTTCTTGTCCCATTCCCGTTCCCGTTCTCTTTCTCTGTCCCGCTTCCCGTCGCGGCGGTCAGGAGGTGCGAGGATGTAAAAAAACTCAGAGTCCGAATCAACCACGAGGTCGGGTTTGGGAGGGTGCGAAGGATGTGCGGTTCCCCATTCTCGTTCGTGCGGGTGGGCGAAATGGCAAGCACTAGCATCCCTAAAACACCCCTTTGTGCCATCCTTCATACGCCTTGCCCTGCCCTTGTCGTCGAATAGCTAACAAACGGTCAGTTCGACAAATCGGTTGCTATGATGAGAGACAGACGTTACAACGTCGTTCTTTCGCCATTATCGGTGATAGATGTGCACAAGGCGGCCGAGACTTAAACCGATCAACTTTAAGTTCGCTCACATTTTCTGACGTAATCAATCCACCCCTGTCAGACTTGCAGCTTGCTACCATCAACCTATCTGTATATGTTTCTCCTCGATTCTGAGATGCGACCCGTGCTGCAACGGCCGACGTATTACACGACTTCTAGCAACATATCGACTCTCTCTCTTCTATCATTTCAACGCTGCTTTGCTGTAGTACAGGCGCTCACAACACCGTTTGTTGACGTACAGGTAAGTGACATTGTACATCACTCGGTCGCTTTCAAATGGTTACAGACATTCGACAACATCTCACCTGCCGAATATACCACCATTCTATCCCATTTCTCCGAACAGAAACGAGATCGTTTACTTGCAAAGTGAGCATTATTTTAATCGCTCTCTACCCTTACATTACCTCGTTTCAGACTGATATATCTACCCGATAACTGCAAGCTCGTCGCGATGGCCCCATACAGAGTTCACGAAGTCCCGCTACAGCATTTGAGAAAGCGCACACATAAGCTGCTCATGCGTCTATTGCTCGACGACGATCAAGACGTCTCGTGGACCACACACTTCAACCTTGCCATTGTAGGTGAAAATCAAAGTATCATACCCGACTTCCATCTTGACCTGCGCCCGCTCCATCACCCTGGTGCTCCTGCGATACCATTCTGGGTCGGAGAAAGCGGGTTTAGCTCTACGCAGACGTACATGGAGAGGCAGTTGGAGCTGGCTGCAAATGTCGCCCCTGACATGGACCTCGCCTTGATGGTTTCCATCCGTGAGGCTTCCATGATCTTCCCTTCCCGAACCCATGAGCTCCACACGCGTCCGCTTCTTCCCCGCTCAGCTTTCACGCCGACCATGCCCCCAAGTGCTCTCTCACTAGAGCCCGTCGTTGTCCAGGGCATAACGTGGATTGACATCAATTCCATCACTTTACACGTGTTTCTTCGCGGACCAGACGGGACATTTGACTTTAAGGAGAAGGGAAACCTGTACACGCATGGGGTGAGTCCCATCTATCGTTTCGAGAAGAGGTAAATAAGCCCTAATTATGTCACACAGTCGATATATCCCGAACTAGAGATGGCCGCTGTCGATAATATGCTCAACGAGGCGGTCAAACGGCTTGTTCTAAAGTTTGTTCGGATGATGGAGGAAGTTCAGGCCGACCCCACCAAGATTACCCGGCTACTCACGGAATCCGAAACGGCAACGTTTCCCAGCGATTGGACCTTGCTCCGTCGGGACTTTCTCAACTCTCTATACGACACTGCCTACACTCGCTACTGTTGGTGGCGGAATGCAGTAGATAACAAGCGAAAGGAAGAAAACCTGCCGCGATCAGGTCCTGACCCTTTGAACAAGCGGCCTGCCCTCTCCATACCTTCTCCTAGTATCCCGCCCCAAACCGCGACACAAGTCGCCGAGAAATCTACGAGAAAGAAGAAGGGGAAGAAGGTTACGTAGTAGCGCGCAGTGTCCCTGTTACGCGTGGTTTTGGAGGCCCGGCGTTGAGCCTGTCTACGAGCACAGACTCTTCCTTGCATGTATGGACATTGTACTATTCATCACAAAAATTTCCCTGTCCAAATATTGCTACGTATGGAATGTGTAATGCTGTCTTACGTCCAGAGCACGTTAGTTACTTCTTGGCGTGGTATAGTACAAATGCAGACTACTTGAAAGCAATACGAATGGAAGTCTATATGGATCATCGATCGGCAACCAACATATCATCTCCCTCGACTGGAGCAGTGAGCCCGAGTTCGTGCGAGTCCAGCCATCGCGAAACCCCTTCAACCATGCTCATGGCAGGTTTCATCCGACCCCACAATACTTTGATTGCTTCTTCTTGGTGGCGGTCGGACTGCTCAATGGCAAACTTCTGCATCGACTCAACGGCTGGTCGAACTTGTACTTCATAAAACTTTGTCAGGACTACCTCCAATAAAGGCTGGAGGCTCTCCATCAACCTGTTTTGCAAATCCTGGGTCGTGGGCGACACGACCGTCTGTGCGACTAGGGGCGGAGGTTGAGATGCAATTAGCTGCTGGAACTGTCCTTGGATATTTTGCAGTTTTTTGTCAATCTGCCGTTCAGCTTCTTCCTTCTCCGCGGCCATGTCTTCTACCTGCTAGGGAGAAAACTTGCTCTTGTCTCTGACTAGTGAATGACACCACCACTTACCTTTCGGCATGTCTCTTTGTTCATAGAAACCTCTTCCTCCAGCTGGCTGACCCGTTTGGTCATCGCATCTACTCGGAAGAGTAGAACGCGAATGTCCTCAACGGTATGAGGTACCTTCGTTTCCATTTCACTGACCTGTTGTGCTGTGCCTTCCATATTCTTGAGGGCGCTGGGCGGGATGACGATCTCAGGGCGCGGTTTTGAGGCAACACGGTCTATTTCTTGCTGACGTGCCGCGCGCAAAGCTTGGATTTTCGCAGTAAAAAGTTCATCAATCTCGGGGCGCATATCACGTTGTTGACGGAGAGTCAGCTCTGTCCGCGCTTGTTCGAAACGTTCCTCAAGGTCTAGGATTCGATTTCGCAATGAGTCAACGGGAGTGGTATCGGCCACTGAAGAGGGTTTTTGGACGTCGCCAAGTTGTTCTTCGTCCTTCTCCTTGAGGACATGGGCAACAAGAAGGGCACGTGTCTCGTCAACAAACGCCTTCGATTCCGAGATAAACTTCACCGCCTCCCCGCCTATGTTATAACGTTGACCCAAGTCAAGGTTCGATGAAAGCTTGTCATGGAAATCCACGAGCAATGACATGGCACCGTTCAGCTTTTCCCGTTGTGCGTTATATTCTTTCTCGTACTCGGCACGTTGGCCATCGAGCCTATCCCGCCCGGCCTCGCCTATGCGTGCATAACAAGTAGATTTTTGTGTGCGATGCCAACGGTCACGTTTGGCTTCAGCTTCAGCGAGTAAGAATTTCGCCCTAACGGCACGCTCCCAGGTCCTTGCCAACGTGATGCGTAAGAAGACGTATTTGCAGGAAGAAGGAGACGTACTTCACATATTCTTTAAAGACTTCGAATTTATCGTCCAATGAAGCATCACGCTTACGTTTGGCACGGGCCAATTCGGTGGGCGTTGACGTCGCAACAGGAGTTAATGCGGTCACGGGAGTCGATATGGTAGCAAAGTTAGAAGTACGAGATTCTCCCCACTTGCTGAGACCCAGGGGCTCATTGTTCGTCCCTGACGGTTTAGCTTTCTTGTTCTCGTTGTCCGGGATGCGGATGCGTGGCGGGGCAATGACAGCCCTGCCCTTCCCTTTGCCCTGTCCGGACGCCTTCTCGGCCTGGCTGTCCACGACCATTGGTTGAGAATCTCTCCGGGAGCTGGTCGCGTTGTCAACGTTGCCCCATCCCGATCCCGCCTCATCCCGTGCGCTTCCCCAGGCAGACCCTGCGTTCTTGTCACCGTTGTTTCCCCAACCCGACGCTCCCCATCCATTGTCGCCAGTGCTTCCCGTTCCGGACCCTGCAGCCTTTTCTGCGTTCTTATTGCCCCCCCAACCCGACGCTTCCCATCCATTGTCGCCAGTGCTTCCCGTTCCAGACCCAGCAGCCTTGTCTGCGTTTTGGTTGTTCCCCCAGCCCGATGTTCCCCATCCATTGTCGCCAGTGCTTCCCGTTCCGGACCCTGCAGCCTTTCCTGCGTTCTTATTGTCCCCCCAACCCGACGCTCCCCATCCATTGTCGCCAGTGCTTCCCGTTCCAGACCCAGCAGCCTTGTCTGCGTTTTGGTTGTTCCCCCAGCTCGACGCTCCCCATCCATTGTCGCCAGTGCTTCCAGTTCCAGACCCAGCAGCCTTGTCTGTGTTTTGATTGTTCCCCCAGCCCGATGTTCCCCATCTGTTGTCGCCAGTGCTTCCCGTTCCGGACCCAGCAGCCTTGTCTGCGTTTTGGTTGTTCCCCCAGCCCGATGCTCCCCATCCATTGCTTTCCGTTCCGGACCCTGGACCCTTGTCTGCGTCTTTATCGTTCCCCCAGCTCGATGTTCCCCATCCATTGTTGCCAGTGCTTCCCGTTCCAGACCCAGCAGCCTTGTCTGCGTCTTTGTCGTTTCCCCAACCCGATGCGCCCCACCCACTTTCCGTTTGATTCGGTGTAGACGCAGACTCGCCCGTATCCCATCCACCGCCCCGGCCACCGCCCGTGTCCCATCCGTTCCCTGTGTCAGAGGCGGGCGTGCTCGCGCTCGTATTCGATTCCAGTGGCGAGGGAAGGGTGGCACTGCGTCTGCCTCGGTCACCCCAAGGTTTGGGACCCCCCTATGCGTCAATCAGTACGTGGGTGGCTTCGAATGCAAGCACGCACCGCGTCACCGCCTTTGTCTCTTGCCCTGGACGAAGGCTCTCGCGCTTTGGCCCAGTTGGGATCGTCGGGATGAATGAAGGCGCACCCCGCATCCTTTTTGTGGCAACCCCCTCGCACTGGGTCGCCACTCTCAGTGTAGAACTAGTGGCACCGACTGAGTCCCTGAGCGTGAATTAGTGATGTAGTACGCCGTACCCTGCACCTTGCAAAAGGCATGCGATTCGCGCTTAGCTGCCGGGTAAATTCTAGCGTCCACGAACGTTGACAATGACGGGAGATGTGAACCAAGTGATAGTACAGTGGCAAGCGACAGCAGCCTGCCACTTGTTATTTGATTTAAAACGTGACCAGCAATCGTTCCAAATACGTAAGTCACGATGTTACTAACAGGAGTCATTCAACGCATGCTAGTTACTAGGATAGATATACCTCCGTCATAGCGAAGCCAATCCAATCCAAAACGTAGGTATCGAGGAGTCCGTTAGATGAGTCGTATCGCATCGCGTCGTAGCGTAGGTAAGATTTACAGGGATGACAAGCAAAGAACCAAGGGTGGATATAGAAAGGGGGGGAAAACAATAAAGATGGAGCAAACCGCTCGAGATGAAGAAGGAACAAGAAAAAAGGAAGCCATCCAGGTAACAAAACAGCGCTCTACCAAAGCCATCCACCTCGCGGGGGAGGAGGCCTCCTCCCCGGCTTTACACTCCTTCGCACGGGAACAGGAGTATCGTCTTCTTCATACTCCTCGACCTCGTACTCTTCAATTTCATCCATCTTCAGAGGCTCCCTGATGATTTCCTCTTCAAACGTAATTGCGGTGGTACGGGGAATGGCAGTCGAGAAAGACGATGAGACGGCCTCGGGGGTAGGGAACGCTGCACGGCGTGTATTGGCTGGTGGCGGAACGGTGACAGTTACCGGAGGAAGAGTTTCATATTGAATAAGGGTTTTTGTTTCTGTTTCAGCGACAATGATAGGGGGAAGTTCCTGTTAAACGCAAGGAAAAAGGTCGTCAGCGCGATGCTCTCTACCGTGTGAAGGGAGACCAGTTGGCAGCGTGCAATCAAAAAAAAAATAAAGAAAATAGTTGCCCTGAGCGATCACGTGATCGACTCTCGATCGCGTTTGACGCGTCGGTTTATGAATGGCACGCCACCACCAACTGATCTCCCCCCACCCCGAAAGACAAGGGGGACAGAAGATGAAGACCGTTGTCCCCCAAGCCCGGATGAAGGAGGGGAGACGAACTCTATACAGTATTGAATGGACGAGTATTTCTGTTGCTCTGCTCAAATAGAACAGAACAGAGAACCCTCCTTCATCTCAAAGCTCGGGACGGCGCGGAACGAGCGGTGGTACCTTCATTTTGCGCTTCGGCCCTGGTTGCTCATAGTAGACCTCTTCCTCGACTGCTGCGTTATCACTGTTGATCAAACTTTTGCAATGGGATGAGATGTCATGTCCATGTATCTGCGAGGAACCGAAACTTACACAAGCTGCTCCATGATCCATGCTTCCCGCCTAGAGGCGTCGTGCTCTCTCTTGTTGACACTCTCCTCGCGGCGGGTGATCTCTCGCTCGCGCTCGGCCACTCGAAGTTCACGGTCTAGGACTTCCTCGGCACGAGAACTTGCTTCCTTCCACCACCCAGGGGGAGCAAGTTCTTGCTCTTTGACGACCTCCTTGATGATAGTTTGTGCGGGAGGAATGTCAAAGAAAGTCTGGGTGGGACAGATGGGACAGGAGACAGGAGACTGTGAAGCAAGCACCCCACCAGGGGCGCCAACAAGTAACTCGGCTTCACGACGGGCAACTTCGGCTTCGCGCATTGCAACGTCGCGCTCGCGAGTGACCAGCACTTGGGAACGTTTTGGGTTCAGGTAGCCCCAGATGCCAGTTGCGGCGGGGTCGTCCTTTCCTAGATTAGGATTGGAGCTCTGGGATGCGGGAAGAGATAGCATGACTGCAAGGACAGCCAAGACGAGGGAGAGGACAAGTAAGAGTGTAGTTGAGGAGATGGTACGGTGATGGTGGTGTCGCTCGGAACGGTGACGGTGTTCGCGCTCGCGCTCGCGCTCACGTTCCCTGTCGTGATGAGAGGAAGAAGGGACTGCCATCTTTGCAGGGGAATTCCTGACGCTGACCGAGTGCGATGGCGACAAGGAAGCGGAGGGGACTCGTGCACGCGACGTGGTGGTAGAAGTGAAGGGAGTCGTAATTTGTTTGATGTCGTCTATATCAGACGGAGAGGAGATGAAGGGGAGAAGAAGAGAGGCGAATTCTTTAAAAGAGGTTGCGCAAGAAAGAAAAGGCAAGTTGAAAAATGAACTATTGTTCATGTTTTCCTTTTACGGCAGATTTTGTTTGTACGCGAACTGTAGCCAAATAAAATCATGTGACCGCGTTTTGTCCGATAGTGCCACGTGATCGATTGGCTACGTATGTCTCCGCTTTCGCCATGGATCAGATTTCTCGACGAGGTCTGTAGCTTGAAATGAATGTTCCGTGTCCACCATCTGATCGTGTGTAGACGTCAAAGATCGTGACGGCCATCGTTTTCTTGGTTTGTCTCTACACGCGTTCAGCAGGCGTAATCTACTTTGCGGCAGGCGCACTTGTATGCACTCTATCAGCCAAAGTCGTCAAGTATACCATCCGACAGCAAAGACCTGTACGCGGTCGAGGAACATCATATGGGTATGTCCTGTCCGACCGAGCTGTCACCGATGGTTACTTGCTCGATATGCAGAATGCCTAGTACACATGCCTCGGCATGCACTTTCTTCGCTGTTTCCGTACTGCTGGGCAGTTTATACCTCCCACTGCATTCTAGTCTCCGTTCGTTTGCTGTATTCGCGCCATTCGTGGTCATACCATGGGCGGGCATGATCAACCTTTCCAGGGTGTGGCTTGGATATCACACTTGGCCACAAGTTATGGGAGGGGTCGTATTCGGGATCTGCTTTGCGGTATTGTGGTTCAAGATATGGATAGAGGACATGTGGGGAATAGCGACACTGGCAAGGGTATTATGTGACGTCACGTCACTAGTCTGCTTGTAGTCACGCTTGTTGCACTCTTGTCTTGTCAAAATGAGTCTGCGTCGCCTCGCTCAGGCCAATGCAGCCAACGTCCCAGGCTCCCCCCATTCGCCCTCGCCTCGTCTCTCGAATGGCACACAGACACCAGCAACGCCCAGAACCCGCGTGTCTTGCCTTGACTCGCCTTCCACTACCCCGTCTATATCCTCTTCTACCCCCTTTGACTGGGAAGCAGCGCGTTCGCGACGACCACCACCCTATGCGACACCTCTTGGTGTGAAACGCAAGGCTCGCACGAGCACTGCGTCGCCTCGAAAGGCCGTCATTCGAAAGAAGGGTTTCATTGAACGGTTGGCATTGTTTCCGTACACTTTCTGAATAGCTGACTAGATGCGCGTTCAAAAGTATCTCAGAGATTCCCTCTCGAATCATGTTTGAAATCTCGCTCTTTCCCAACAATGTGCCCTTGCCGGCACCCAAGACGAGCGCGTGGCTCATTGGTGCATTCATGCATATTGTCCACTTTTTCGTCCGAGTCTCACAGATCCGCACCACATTCGACTCGGACCTGGGGTGGGAAGACCTTTATTGGGAACACAGCCAACAGAGTTGGTTCGACTGGGTGAGTAGCACGTATGCTCGGCAAGTCGTTTTTCACGTGCTTGCCTGCAGACTGTGCCGACGACATGCGTGTTGCTGATTGCGTCGACATTGAATGCGTTGCATCTCTTTTCGCGGACACGCACGTATCAGCTTCATTTGCGGACACGAGCCGACCCAGTGAACTCTGCACACGCCACGTTTGTGCCGTCGCCTCGACGGGCCTCTGCAGTCCATTCTGGCATGCCCGCCGCAAAGTCTACATTTGCTGGACGGATTGCTGGGCTGTTGCAGTATATGCTGCTCGTTCTGTGGCGTATTGTTGTTTCCGTGGTAGGCTTTCTGCTTGGGTTGTCTTGGGCGAGTCCGTCGTCGTCGTCGCCACCGCAGGGTGCACCGGCGGAAACGGTGCAGCAGCTGGATATGTGGGTTCCGGGCGAGCTTGAGCGGACGCTGCTTGGGTTGTACTCTCCTGCACACGCGCTGCTGTGGATGTGCACCGGCAGCACGAACTGGGTGCTGATGTGTGTAGTGATGTGTGTGGTTGGAGTGCAGACGGGGACGCTGATAGAGGCGTACGAGGGGCTGATCAAGGACAAGGCGGTACTGGCTGCAGAGGTAATGCACGAGTACAACGAAGGGGTAGGTCGACACCGCTATTGGCACGGACGAGGCTGATCACGCTCACTAGTTTGTGTACCCGAAGATGAATCCAGTCAGGCGGGACGTCGCGGTGATGACCCACGAGTCGGAGATGGTAGTGTAGCTGGTCATGTGATAATGCTTAGTGATCGTCTTATCAACCACGCTTTTCTCCTTGTCCTCCTCGTACCTTGAGACTTGAGTCCTCCGATGGCCCCGTTCGACCTCCATGGCCTCAACGTCGTCCACCACGACGCCCAGGACATCGCCGTACCCTCACCCGACTTTTCTGCCCACCTAGACCTCTGGACAAACCTCCCATTCGAGTCAGATGAGCCCTTGGCCTCTTCTCCACATTTAAAGCGCAAGCTTCCAGACGAGGAAGACGACAACCCCATCCAGGACACCCTCGAAAATCCAGTTCTCCCCCCCACAGCACCCTCTGCGCCAATTCCTTTCGATGTCAGTGCACTCCTCGCTGGATTCGGCATCAACCCCCTTTTGATGCCCGCAGTTCCACCTGGACCCGTACTGCAGAATACCCAACCCGTCCCCTCCCTTGCCCAGCTGCTCGCAATCCAAGCAGCTTATTCTGGCTCCTACACCGCTCCTCATCCATCCATTATTACTGTCACATCTCCCTCCAATGCCCTGCCAAAGCGTGCCCGCACACAGAACTCTCTCCCCATCTCCGCCCCCGAGTCTCCTGAGGAGTCGTCAGATCCTAACGCCACCCTGCTGTCTCCGGCGGAAGACAAGCGGCGTCGGAACACCGCAGCCAGTGCCCGGTTCCGTCTCAAAAAGAAGGAGCGCGAGGCTGCCCTCGAGCAGCGTGCTAAAGAGCTCGAGGAGCGTGTGGTCGAGCTGGAACGGGAGTGCGAGGCTCTTCGTCGCGAAAATGGCTGGCTAAAAGGCCTTGTGGTCGGCGTCACGGGTGCTGGTGCTGCTCAGCACCAACAAGCATCTGCGAAATAGACACAATGCATTCTCAAGTGGGTACGTTTCTTTCAGAGGCTCACTCCGAAGGTGTCATTCATTTCGTGTTTCAGACTTTTTTTTTTTTTTTGCTGCGAGCAGTGTCTGTGTATGACGGTCAATTCTTTAATGTCTGATCTTGTGGACCGCGCTTGTATTTATACAATTCACTCACCTGTCGACCTGGCGTCTTCATTTCTCGCGACCGGTAGCCCATATTCAAAGTAGCTGGTGGAGCATGTTTCATTATTTCATTTACACGACCGGAGTAATCACAGCTACGGAACAGTGATCTTGCCGCATTAACTAAGCCTGCGACTTGATCTCGGCGTCGTAAAACTTGACCAGATCCTGCACATCATCTCGACTGCCCAAAAATACCGGGCATCGCTCGTGAATGCTCTTGGGAACGAGGTCGAGAATACGCTTGGTCCCGGTGGTTGCAAGACCTCCTGCCTAATCACACGGTCACCAAAATGCTGCCACCGGAGCATAGCCCATCACTCACCTGTTCCGTCAGGAACGCCATCGGGAACGCCTCATACAACATGCGAAGCTTGCCTGACTTGCTTTTCTTATCGTCGGGGTAACCAAAAATGCCTCCATAAAGCAGTGTTCGGTGCACGTCTGCGACCATGGAACCAATGTACCGGGCCGAGTATGGAGACCCGGTCTTGGGATACTTGATCGAGTTTAGGTAGGCGTGCACAGGGGGATGGAAATACATCGAGTTCCCCTCATTGAATGAGTAGATCTTGCCTCGTGGTGGTATTTTTATCTGTACGTCACGGTCAAACTGGCAAGATGGGCGAAAACCAACAACGCACATCCGGATGGGTCAGGATGAACTCGCCCAGCGCGGTGTCCAGGGTGTATCCGTTGACGCCAGACCCCGTGGAGAGGACAAGGTTGGCAGAGGACCCATACCTATCGCGTTTTCAGTCACCCGTTTTTGGCATCACCTAGTACTCCCTACATGGTATACCCGGCAGCGACCATCTCGCTGCCAGGCCTAAGCACGTCTTCAATCGAGCCTAACGAACCCGGTCGCTGCAACGTATTGGCTCATCAATCGGGTGAGAGCACAGGACGACTCACGACAGCGTAGATCCCAAAGATGGTGCCAATGTTGACACCGGCGTCGATGTTGCTGCTACCGTCGAGAGGATCGAACACGACACAGTACCTGCCTCTGTTGCGCCCCTCGATGATGATCGCGTCCTCGAGTTCCTCAGAAACAAGCACGGCCGTCTTTCCGGAGGCGCGGAGGGCGTTGACCATGATGTCATTGGACAGGACGTCGAGCTTCTTCTGCTCTTCCCCCTGGACATTGGTTTCTCCTGCAAGCCCGACGCTGCGATAACGATGAGGACGCTGCGATCTAGGAGATGGCCATACATACAGATTGATGAGGCGCGCTCTGCGGACGTTGGTCGCGATGAACTTGGAGGTCACTTGGATGGCGGTGAGCAGCAAGGTGAGGTCACCGGCCGCGGTCGCGCCTAGACGCAACTGGTCGTTGAGGACGTGCCTCGGAGAAGATGAGATGAGTCTGACATTCGGACTGTGGGGCATCCATACCGAGTCAAGGTGATAAGGTCGGTGCTAGGGGCTTCCTCGGGCATGGTTGTGTACAGCGACGATGACGACGAGCTTGTAAATGGGCTTGAACTTGGGCGGATAAAAACGGGTTGGGTCAAGACGACGGCTATCTCACGGATCGGAACAAGCAGCTGATTAAACACTACATTAGCAAAGTACACTAAAATCATCAAACACGAACACTCCAGTTCATCTCTTCCTCTTGGTTCCGACAACTACTGCTGGGTCTTTTCCCTTGCGCGTCCGTAGCGGGATCGGAAAAGTATCACTGTCCTCGTCTTCCTCAATGATACCCTTGTCACCACTGTCCCTGATACCGCTCGTGTTCGGTACGATGCCCTCGCCCATACCCATCTCGTTCCCGGATCCACTCCATCCCTCCTCCTCAATCTCATCCTCATCAGCGTCGTCTTCTCCATGCAGTGCCCGCGAAGATGCTTGCGCAATGGCAGCAGCAATCTCCGCACTGATACTCGCGACTCGGCTCTCAAGCGGCTCATCCGGTCCGCTGCACTCCGCCGAGTGGGGCGTTGTTTGCGAGAAGAGAGCAGAGATCGTCCGCACCGACTCTTCCAGCGCAAGATCGACCGTTTCGTCTGAAACCTTTTGTTTCTTGGCTCTGAAACTGTACTTCCTGAATGGGCCGATAAGAACGATAACATGGGAACCGTGTTGACCTACATTGTGGGATCTGGCTCCCATGCCGGATCATGCGTTCGCATGTGCTGTGTGAGTGTCGTTCGGCGGGTAAACGTCTTTTCACAGGCCGGATCTTCGCACTTGTACGGGCGCTTCCCTGTATGCGTGCGGCGATGTCTTGCGAGGCTGCTAGAGTCACCGAATGTTTTGCCACACCCTGGGTACTCGCAAGAGTGAGGTTTCTCCCCCGTATGTACTCTTTGATGCACATGAAGAGCGGATCTCTGTATATGGCGTCGGAAAAGGTGCGATCATCTTTAAAAGGAGGACAAACCTGAATAAACGTCTTTCCGCATCCCGCGTGTCCGCAGACAAATGGTCTTTCACCTGTGTGTATTCGCATATGGCGCGCGAGGTCACTTCGTCGAGTAAAGGACTTGCGACACTGGGGATCCTGACATGTGTGCGCACTGGGTGCTCTGTCCTTGTCCTTCTCGCTGTCTACGTCTTTGTCTTTGTCCTTTTTCTTCAACTTCTTGGATTCCGTGGCCGCTTTACGCGGTTGCGACGATGTAGACGCGACAGGCTGGGCAACCGCACTGGATGGTGACTTGGAACGGCGAGCAGGCGAACGAGGGGGACTGTGTGAACGAGAAACAGGGGAGGCCGTCTCCTCGGATGAAGCAAGGTGTTGACGGTCCGAGTCGGCTTCGGTTTCGAAATGGGAAGAGAGGTGGTTCAGGATGTCGCTAATATCATTGAATTCCCCTGGAACACCGGAGTGAGGATATGACAGAGAACTCTTCGTGTGGGTGGCAGGTGAACGTCTGTCGCTTTCCCTGTCTTTGTCGACTCCGTTCTTGGCGACTCCCGATGACCCTTCGAGATATGACAAATCCAAGTCCTCGTTGGTCGTCTCTGGGGTGCCATCAATGGGATAATTCTCGATGTCGCCTGCGGTGAGTGAATGAAACGCGGGGGCAGTACGTGTCGTGGGTTGCGCTCCCTCCACACTAATACCGTCTCCTTTGGATTCCATGTGGCGCCCATTAGAGACTGCGTGTGCGTGCGCGGCCTGCAACATGGCTGCAATTCCACTGAGATTGATTCCGAGTTCGGGCATGGGTGACTCGTCGGCGCTGTGGGTAATCTCGGAGCTGCGCACATTCCCGTTGCATGGTTTGCGGGTGTCGTTCCCTACGAGGGCCTGTTCTTGTCTTTGCTGGGCGGCAGCATTTAGCAAGGCGGCTGATGCAGCGGAAGCGTTCTGGTGGAGTAGCGTGGCAATCTCGCGTTCCAGCATCTCGACAGAGAAGTTCTCGGGGACAGAGGACGGTCCAAGTGAGAGAGGAAGGTCTGGAGGCGATGAATGGGGATTATGTGGGGAACTTGGGAAGGAGGAGACATCGTCGATAGCGTCCTCGTCGTGAATGAGTTCGTCGTCCGAGCCCAGAGGGTCGTCGTGAACGACGTCTGAGAGGTCGAGCACTGGTTCGTGCTCGTCGTGTTCCATTGCTAGATCGCTGAGCAGGACTTACCGGAATGCGTGCACGTTGTCTGAGGAGGACCGGTCGTTTACCTCATTTCCCAGGTCATGTGACTGATGTGCTCATGAGCTGTGCTTGTCCCGGCTTGTCTCTTTTGCAAACGACAATGAGCGATGGCCCCGCCAAAGGTACCGCAGACGCGACGCTATCACTGGTATGCCGTCGTCCTCTTCATCATGGGGACGCTGTTCCCCCCGCTCGGTACTACCCCCTTCTCTCTTCCGAGACAGCCCGCTCACCACCGTACTAGCCGTCGCAGCTAGATTCGGCATCGGGAAGGACTTTTGGCTCAATCTATTCCTGACAATCGCTGGTTATATCCCAGGTGGGTGTCGTACTTCGTCGTCCGGTCCACCCTCATCTTGCTCGCGCAGGTCACGTACACAATTTCTACATACAGGTATGCACTCACGACTATCTCATGCTGCGGACCTCACTCGTTCCCAACGACAGAACATTCGAAACAACAAGACACACCAAAGGACGCCCAAGTGGGCCGTGCGCTACGGTCTTGTCGATGTCTCCACCATTAAACGCCACGAACGACGTTCACAATGGGCTGGGAAGTACAACGATCGCAACACCGATTCTGGCTACGATCAACAGCCCTTGGAAGACGGCCAAGTCGGGCCCTCGCGGAGTTCCACACACGGCTCTACCGATAACCAGCCCAGCAACGGTGATGGGCTGTGGCGGCCGGATGATGAATCATACTACAGCGCTGAGCGTGAGGGTTCGGGTTCGGGTGGACGATGGCGCTACACGCCTGAAGTCAATGATTCCCCTCCCGGAGCTAGTCAAACCACCAGCAAGAAGAAGAAGAAGAAAGACAGATGGGCGAGGACAGAGGATGCATACACAGCTTCGCCCCAGAAAAAGAAGAAGAAGAAGTCCAAGAATCGATCAACGTTGGGGGATGGTGCAGACTCGACGTATTCACGTCCCGAATCTACTCTGGAACCAGAGCTTCCTGAGGAAGCAACAGCGGGTGCTTATGGAGGACACGTGCAAGGAAACGATCAGGTGGAGCACGCAACGGTATCCCAAGAAAACAATTTCAATCATGAGTTCTGATATGCTTTCTTTCTGAGCAAGAATAATCTACTCCCATAGTACCCAGTCTTATTATATCTGTTTCCAGTGGCCAGTGCGCTTGGGTAAAGCTGCCAGATCGCTTGTTGTACCCTCGTGGCAAGGCTGTCGTGTGTCAACTGTCTCCGTCTGGTAAGTTTACTGCAAACTTGCAGATAACAGGTCTCTCCTTCAAGATCAGTCGGAGTCGCAGCCTAATGATCACGCAGTCCAAGCTTGAGGGCTCAGGCCTGATTTGAGTCTTAATAATGGTAAAGAAGGGAACTGCCCTTTCAGGTATCAAGAACACGAACAGTATTGAAACAACGTCACTTTCCCAAGCGATCATCAATATGTACGGCAGTATCAACTGGCCCATCTGCTTACGACCATATCACCGTATAAACACCTACATTCGTTTCGGACCACCCTTCGTTTTTTTTCTTCCTAGCACTTTTGCCATGGTATTCGCGCTCAAGAAGTATGCAATTCTGTTGCTCTGTTCAGCAGCAAGCGCTTGCGCCAATACTTTGGTTGACTTCCAGGTCGCCGAACCTCCTCCTGTGCCTAACGGTGCCCAGACATGCACAATGATGATTCTCGAGTGAGTATCAACAGTAGAGAATGTATCTGCACAATGGAAGTCACAAAACTCCAACTTTACAGGCGCACGTTTGGGAACTCTTATGGAGAGTAAGTAGTGGCTCATATTTGGACGGCTAACGAGTTCATCACCCTGCCCCCTGTATTAGCCCCGAGATCGTTCATTACACGTGAGTTGTTGGAGGATCTAACTGATACTTTGAACGAACAGTAGGCTAGCCCACCCACTGATTGCGGCGAGCCTGGTTCATGGGCAGCCGTGACCCTCAACTTCACCGTGACATCCAATGGAACTCAGTATGACCGCCTTGGTATTTTCAGTTTCCACAACACTGAAAGTGGGTATGAACACTTGTGCCCCATTGAAATGACATTGAACACGGGTCCAGTTTGGCGGACTTCAACTCCCGAGCCCACACCCGATGGGATCATTTGGACGTACACCAAGGATGTTACCCGCTACGTTCCACTCTTTGCCAAATCTGGGACGTTCATCCTCGAACTAGATAACATTGTGAATACCAAGTTGAATGGGGAATACGCTAGTGTGTATTTCGATGCTTTCAAGTATCAGTTTTCACCTTGCAACCATCCGTCGACAGCAACGCTCTATGCAACTTTCTATACAGCTTCACAGAGCCATCCCACGGCACAACAGTCAAACCTCATTGTACCAATTTCCACCATGTTGAACAACACAGCCGATGACGCTTCTGTCCCACCTGCGTTCTCCGTCAGTCAGATTTTTGTTGGCATATTTACGATATCAATCCCCACCTAGTTGAATGTGACACTACCACGGAATACAGTGGAGATTTACGCCGAACTCTACGCATCGGGTAATGGCGAAGAAGAATTCTGGGTAAGCCATCTTGATACCCTCGCGCATCTCGTGGGTTGAACTATCGAACGTGCAGTACTACAACATCGCTGACGCGTATCTTGGTGATCTCCCCGCGGATACAACATACGGGGGTGGACCGTTCCGTGAGGTGCGCTTACTGGTCGACGGTCGGGTTGCTGGCGTCGCGTTCCCCTACGCCGTCATCTTCACCGGGGGCATCAACCCGGCTGTCTGGAGGTACGGCCTCGCATGTCATCAACTAACCACGCATTCACCGCTTCTCAAGACCCATCACCTCCTACGGCGCGCTTGACCTTCCGACGTACTTTCTAGACTTGACCCCGTTCGCCCCCGTCTTCGCCGACGGTCTCCCTCACAATGTCACCATCGACGTGGTCTCTGCGGAGGCGAACCATACTCTGAACCAGAACTGGTACGTCTCGGGGCTGCTCCAGGTCGTCACTGATCCCTCTGGAAAACCGACGACCGGTACGATGACGCGCTACGACGTCCAGCCGTACGCAGAGACGGAGATCTCGGCCAGCGTCGGTGGCGCGGACGTCAACGTCACGGTCAAGGCGCAACGTTGGTTATACATCGAGGCTGTCGTGGTGAGCGGAAGCGGGGAGACCAACCATGTGCAGGTCCAACAGGACCTCGGTTACACCAACACGCAATACTACCTGAACAACGCTTTGACGCAAGTGAGTTGGGCGTGGGTTTTTCTTTTAGCGCAGCGTTGAACTTGGGTTAGAACGTCGCCCAAGTCTCTTCGGGATCCGTATTGTCCCTTCATAACGGTAAACCGGTCGTGGTGGACAACTTTGTCTACCCGCTGTATATCAACGTGACCTACACGGAAATCACCAACGCTTCGGTTACATGTATGGGCCCCGCGTCGTTTTGGTGGACACGGATGTGCTGATCAGCATAGGCCAGTCTATACCACGTTTGACCACGAGTACAACCGTCAGGTGAACCCTGCTCCCTTTATCCTGGGCTCAACGATTGCAGAACGCCAACAGGCAGGTGCGTATGTGACGACCCCAGCTGGACCAGTGTCTCACGTCAGACGCACAGCTGGATATTTCACGATAGTCACCAACGGTAATAATACAGGGAACGGAACGAGTCACAACACATTCAGTTACACGGATACCGCGGGCAACTCTTATTACAGGGACGTCGACGCTGTCTACAACGTGATCACCCACGACGAGCAAGGCGGGTCGTTGGCCACGAGCACTTATTCCCCACCAGCATATGCACCTAGTGCGAATTCTCAGAGCGTTCTGGCTGCCAGGCTGCCTGGACGCAGAGAATTAGAGATCATCGTGTAGTATAGTCATTGTACCGTCGTGTAGAAACAATATGGACATGCAGAGTCGTGTAACAGTTCATACCTCTCCCAAATATACCGCTTTAGCCTACATCATCTTCAGGATATGTTCAAGCACGAACCACTCGGTGTTGAAACCGCACTCCCATTCACACTTCCAGGGTTTCGTCCTCCGCGTCCGTTGAAACGCTTGTCAAGGTCCATGTCTAGAAAAGACCAATAGGCCGTCCGGTTTCCGGGTCAATATCAACTTCCCAAAATCCTAAGGGTGCCTCATGAGACAAATGACGTCAGAGCGCCTTGGGTCCTGTCGCTCACCTGGGCGTGTGGCTAGACCTGGCATCGTCTGCATGTCACCAAGGATGGGATATAAGAAGCCAGCGCCAGCGGACAGGCGAACTTCACGGATAGGAATAGTAAAACCAGTCGGCGCATTTTTCAATGCTGGGTTGTGTGAAAACGAATATTGCGTCTTGGCCATGCAGACTGGCTACATGTGAGATACAAGTCAAGCGATAAGATTGGGGTTACACACTGGGAAGGTTTCTATAGCCTTGACGGGTATACGTGTCCACTTGCTTGCGAGCCAGCCCGCTCAGCTCAATGCCATCAGCACGATAGATCTCTTGGCTGATGATTTCAATCTTCCTGTCAATGGGGAGATCGAGGTCGTAAAGGAACTTGAAGTTGGACTCTCCCTCGCAGGCTACAACGACTGCTTCAGCGAGGGCGCGAGCGCCTGCGCCACCCTCAGCCCAATGGCTACTGACCACAGCCGCATCAGCGCCGGCAGCGAGTGCTTCCTGACGGATAAGCTCGAGCTCCGCCTCAGTATCGGAGCTAGGAGGACCTTAATACTCGTGCGAGATCGAATATGAAAAGTACGTACGAAAAGCGATTGATGCCAACAACGACCTTGAGACCGAATTTGCGCGCATTCTCGATATGTCGGGCCAAGTTCTCACATCCTTTGCGGAGAGTGACAAGATCCTCCTTGGTGTAGGTATCAGCAAGAGGCTTGCCAGGGGTCACTTCGGGTCCTCCGCCGTGCATCTTCAATGCTCGGGTCGTTGCGACGATCACAGTACCATCGGGCTTGAGACCAGAGAAACGGCACTTGATGTTGCAGAATTTCTCCATGCCCATATCCGCACCAAACCCACCCTCGGTAAGGACGTAACCAACGCGGTCGGCGGGGTCACCTGGTTCGGTGCCCGCAAGCTTGAGAGCGACACGATCAGCAAGGATAGACGAGTTTCCATGGGCGATGTTGGCAAAAGGACCAGCATGAACAAAGACAGGAGTGCCTTCAAGCGTCTGCATGATGTTGGGTTTGACAGTGTCCTTCATCAACACCGCAAGGGCGCCTCCAGCACCGAGATCATCGGCTGTGATAGCCTCGCCTTGTTTGCTCGTCGCAACGACCATTGCGCCAAGCCTCTCGCGCATGTCTTTGATATCTGTCGTCAGCGCCAACACTGCCATGCATTCACTAGCGACAGAGATGTCAAAGCCAGCCTCCCGCTCATGACCTTGCTCAGTTGGGTTGCGGCCGAGCGTAACTTTGCGCAGGAAACGATCGTTGGTGTCGAGAACCCGGTTCCAGGTTATCGTTTCTGGGTCAACGTCGAGACGAGCGAAGCGTTTGATCTCTTCGGGTGTAAGCTCGTTAGGGTCGGTCTTATTTATACCCAGCTTCTTCAAACGTTTGAACATGAGAGGGGCAAACTCGCGTTTCCCTTTCTTGGTCGGTACAAGTCGGCTGTAAAGAGCCTTGTCGGACTGAGTTGCTTCATGGAATATGCGCGCATCAAGAGCGGCAGCTGAATGGCAGTGAATAAATTTTTATCATTGAAAATGAACAATACGAACCGAGCAAATTGTTCGCAGCCGTTACGGCATGAATATCACCAGTCAAGTGCAGATTAAACTAGATAACGTATCAGTAACACGTTATCGGTCAAGCGTCAACTAATCTTACTTCATCCATGGGGATAACCTGACTATAACCTCCGCCAGCGGCACCGCCCTTGATACCAAACGTAGGTCCTTGGCTAGGTTGACGTACGCAAGCAAAAGCAGGACGACCCAGGTGTGCACCCAAAGCCTGGGCGAGGCCGATTGTTGTGGTTGACTTGCCCTCACCAAGTGGTGTGGGGGTAATGCTGTTGAATTATGGGCGCTCAGCATCCAACTTTGAGAAAATGATACTCACCCCGAGATGACGATGTACTTGGCGTCTTTGCGATGCGCCAAGCGACCCAGAACACTGAGCTCGACCTTGGCCTTGTATTTCCCATAACTCTCCAACTCGTCAGGGAGCAAACCAATCTCGCGAGCAAGTTCGACGATTGGTTTGGGTGTGTGCGCCATAGCGATCTCAATGTCACTTGGGACTTTGGCCTTGATGTCAAGGGGGAGTGGCGTGACCTTGCGGGTGCGCACCTGTTCGAACTGACGGGTTGCAGCTGCCAAGACGTTCTCCATCAATAGGGCAACAGTCATCGGTCCAACGCCTCCTGGAACAGGGGTAATATGCGAAGCCTGGAGAGCTGCTTCGGCATATGCGACATCACCAACAAGACGTTGACCTGACTTCTTAGTGGCATCTAAAAAGGTCACGAGTAAAATTTGCACTAAAGGAAGCACGAGGACGAAGTACCTGGTACGGAATTGATACCAACATCGATGACAACCGCGCCGGGTTTGATCCACGATCCTTTGACAAATTCGGCTCGTCCTATAGCAGCGACGATAATATCGGCTTGTTTTACCTGGGTAGGGGATGCGTTGGGAAGTGACCATTGATGGGAAGGGGAGCACGCACCAACTGTTCAATATTCTTGGTGCGGCTATGACACTGGGTAACCGTCGCATCTTTTTTCCGCAAGAGGGCGACAACAGGGGTTCCAACGATATCACTTCGACCGAGCACGACGGCATTAGCACCAGAGAGAGGGACGCCAGTCGACTCGAGAAGACGGATGACTGCTGCAGGCGTGCAGGGAGTGAAGAGAGGGGACGACGCGCGAGATGAAAGGTGACCAATGTTATACGCGTGGAACCTGATGAGGGGTAAGCGTGTGACCAGCGCTGATGGTCAAGAAAGCAATACCCATCAATGTCCTTTTCAGGAGAGATGGACTCGGTGACTGTGCGAACACCATCGGGATCAACGTGGGGTCCAAGGGGAAGCTGAACAAGAATGCCGTTGATGGAGTCGTCGTCGTTGAGTCGTTTCACGACGGCAACGACCTCCTGGACAGAGGCAGCCTCGGGGAGCGTGATATGCTGGAAATGGACGCCGACCTCCTCGGAGGCTTTTGCCTTCATGCGAATATAGACGGTGGAGTCCGGACGGTCGCCAGCCTGGACGACGGCGAGTCGTGGCTGGAAGCGAGGATACTGCTGCTTAAGAGCGGCGATCTTATCCGCAACAGACTGACGGATTGACCTGGAAGGGTGAGCAGGACGCGTTGAACGACGAGAAAGACATACTTTGCGGTAGAAGTACCGTCAATGACACGAGCCTGGGAGGAGGACATGATGATGGTGCGAAAGAAAGAGCGACGAAGCGAACGAACAGCGCAGCCCACCCCCATGTCAATCAGCCCCGCGTCTTATATACAAAATTAGATCAATTTATTCGGATAAAAATTAATATTTTTTGATCACGTGTTGATAACACTCGAAAATAAAAATAAATTGAAAAAAAGTCAAGCTCAGACGGTGACGATGAACGGGACATTCGCAAGACGGTTTTTCTCTCCACTCACAGCGACTCTCTCGTCCGGAGCCGTCCGTCGACCTCTTATTTTCCCAACGCGTCCCTACTCTGATCAAAAATCGCAACCTGACGATGTTTCCGAGCCACAACCACAGCCGGAGGTCTCGGTAGAATCCCAGTTCCTCGAAAACCTCAAGAAAAAAGAGGCCGAGGTCCATGATCTCACCGTTCGTTTCTTTTCCTTGTTCGTGTACGCTCGCTCATCTTCCGCAGAGTCGACTACGGTACTTGCAGGCAGATTTTTTGAACCTGCAACGCAACGCCGCTCGTGAAAGGGAGCAGCAACGCGACTTTGCAATCACCCGGTTTGCAGGCGACCTCCTTGAAACGGTCGACGTCCTTGCGCTCGCCCTTAAATCCGTCCCTCCCGCTGCTCTTCGTCCCGAAGCCGACACTCCCTCCCCCTCCACACCCCCTCTCAAGTCCGTCCAGGAGCATCTGATAGAGCTACACCAAGGTGTCGAGATGACCCACCGTCTTCTTCTGTCCACCCTGTTCAAATACCATGTCAAATCATTCGATCCTACGGGAGAGAAGTTTGATCCTAATCGACACGAGGCGCTCTACCAGGCCCCCATACCGGGCAAAGAACCTGGGTCGGTCATCGAGTGTCAAAAAACGGGTTACATGATCAAGGACCGCCTCCTTCGTGCAGCACAAGTCGGTGTCGTCCAGGACGCATCATGACGTCGTTCTCTTCTCTTGGCAGTCTAGTGGGCATGTAGGTATGCTACTACTCTAGATATGGGATCATCACGATAGACATAATCTAGCACGCATAATTCAACGAATCTCTACTCCAAAACGGTCACAAAGGCTCGTCGTAACTTGACCATGCAGCGTATTCGCTTCGTCGTTGGTCAGTGACCTAGCACAGATTAATACGAGATCTGAAAAGGGATGGATGCCGTACCTGTCCATTGAGCGGTAATTGATGCGGTAGCAAATGCTCTTCCGACGCGTCTTTGGATGGGTGAAACTGTCCGTCTATTGCGATATCAGGTCACCACGCAACAAAAAAAAAATCTGGGACAGCCTGACCATTTTGACATCTTCTACGACATCTCCTGCCACGTCTCTAACAAGATCGCAAAAGTCGTTATCGTGGATATCCATATTTTCTGGTAGCCAGAAGCTGACATCCTTGAAGCAGGCGGGGTATTTCGAATACGGCTGGAATGTCGTAATTTCACCCTGTTTGAATTGCGTGAGGAATCGGGGGTCTTGCGACCAAAATAGGCGAATGTCAAGAATGGAATAGAGAATCATCGCGATACGTTCAAGTCCAAGGCCAAACGCCCACCCGAGCTTGTTTCGGATATCTGAGAAACGCGTCAGGTGTCTGGCGGAACGTTGAAAGAAAGCACTTGCTCGCGTTTTCCAATGTTGGCTGATAAATGACACCACATCCAAGGATCTCGAGCCACTTTCCGCGGAAGAACACCTCGACCTCGAAGCTTGGCGTCGTCCAAGGAAAGGTCGCCTCAATCCACCGTACTCTGAGCGGGTTTTGGGGTGTCGCACCGACGCGGTCACCAAAAAGGCCGAGTATGAGACTGTTCAACGAGAGCTTGAGATTTTTCGCGATGATTTCCGTGTGTCTTGGGTCGTGCGCGGGTTGGCAAGGGTTCGTGGGCGACAGATGAGGCACGTCTTGGATGACGATGTTGGAACGCTGCAAATGCGCCTGCAGCGCTGCGTTGTCGTCTTCGATTTCTTTCATGCCGTTTGGCTCGGCAGACACGATGCGCGCGCCCTCGGTCTGGTGGAAGACGGGGTAGTGGGAGCCGTCTATCTCGTCGCGTCGGTAGACGTCGGCGGTGAGGAGCCATTGGGTCTCGCCTCTTTCAAATACTTCTACTTCGTGCGCGGATGTGTGGGTGCGGAGCATGAGGTCCTTGTTGACGTAGTAACTGTCGGTGACGGAGCGACCGGGGTGGTCGGCGGGGAAGGAGAGCAGGTCAAAGTTTTGGTACGGAGTGACGAGCGGGGAGAGGGACGAGTGATGCGTGTAGGACGGGAAGTGGGACTCGACGAGGGCGCGGAGGGTGCAGAGGGGGTGGTCGGGCCGGGTGTGCAGTCTGAGGGGGAGCTTTGAGAGGATCGTCGGGGAGACGTTGGTCATCGCGTCGGTGGGGTACTCTTGTCCGAGCACCGTCACCGTCGCGGGGCGCGTCGACGGGGAAAAGTTTGCATACGACCTCAGCGCGGACCGACGCAGCACGGCGGGGAAGTGCATCTCGGCGACGAGGACGACGTGAGCGCGTTTGTTTGCGCGTGTTGAAAGGCGGGCACAAAGTGAATCACGTAAGGCGACTCTCTACCAATGTCACCAACCGCGCAGGTACGTCGCTCGCTGCGTTCGCAGGCCGGCGTCTGACAACGACAGCCATCGACATCGAGGCGCAAGCCCTCGAAACGCCTCCTCGTTCACTCAGACGACGACGACGACGACCCCCAGAGAACAAAGCGCGTGCGCACAACCGACAGTGATGGATCACTCTCTCCGGACGACGATGTTGACATGGATGTCGACGTCGAGTCTTTCGGTGTCCTCGACGACGACACTGCGACTCACGAATCCTCGCACAAGCCGAGGAAGCGCAAGGGAATGTGGGTCAAGAAGCCCCAGATGTATTCAGAAGACGAGGAAAGCGAACGCGACACCATAGAAGACGATCTCAGTGACGTGCCGCCCCCCGCTGAGCACTCTGGCGACGACTTTGACCTCGACACGCCACCTAGACGTAAAGCGAAAGCTGGCACTTCCAAGGGCAAGGCAGGGAAAACAAAGGCAGGGCATGTCAAGGGTGCCAAGGCAAAGAGTCTCAAGGACAAGGACAGAGAAATCCACATAAAAGACGAGCGCAAGCTACATCCATCCGCCTCGACTCCCCGTGCATCCAGCATCACAGCGCAGACCCAGCCTTCAGACCTGTTTTCCAACGATGAATGTGCTCCCTCCACAGTGGACGCTGTTCCGGATGCAACACAACCCGCAAAAGATCAGACCATCCCAAAGAAGCGCAAGCTTCCGCCGATCAGGAAAACAAAGACAGCGGGCACAACGGGTACACAGACACCCAGCACCACAACGCAAAAGCCAGCCGTACCGCCTGCACAGGAGGTAGCGAAACCATTACCGACTTCTGAGCAGCGAAAACAAGCGTTGACGGGAGTGCGGGACGTCAACTTGGCTGATTCCAAAATCTATGCGGAGCTGTTCAAGGGTGTAAGTTGCCATTCTTGACGGACAGACGAGTAGTTTATTTTATTCTCAGGCTGGTGGAAACACACCAAGGTCTGGGTTGAAAAATGCGGAGGAGCGGCGGAAAGAGTTGGATAGGATGAGAGACGAAGCAAGGGCAAGGCGAAACGAAGAAGCGGTAAGATTACCAGAATACAACTCATCTTTGTTGCTGACGAGCATGTTGCAGAAATATATATTTGATCTGCAGTCCCAAGCTGACAAGATTGCACGTTTCGAGCAACGTTTGCGTGTAGAGAACAGTACTGTGCTCCACCCGAATTTCCTTGCCGCGAAATTCAGAGACGAATGGGAACTGGATAGACGGAATAGACGGGGCACTCCTAAAGAGGAGGGAGAGGCATAATGCTTTGCTGTCTCTTGGATGAATGGACTGATGATGTGGACTGTCTACTCTGCCGGCTTCTCCTCTGTCAACTTGGAGCATAAACACACTATTTGTTCGACGCATATATGAAACCATTTTTTATCCACCCTTTTCTTGTACATCGACGAGGTGGGGGGAGTGTCTTTGAGGCTGATGGCAAGCAACTGTCGAGTGAGCTGATCGGTGGCAGGCAGGAAGACGGCTAATTGTATGTGGATGCGATTGACGACGTCGGCGAGCTGGAGGGTCTCTTCGTGGATCTGATCTAGGTCCTGCGGGGAGTCGAGAGCTGCGACGAGATCGTCGGAAGTGGCGACAAGCTTGTCAGACAGTAAAGCAAGGGCATCGAAGGCGGAGAGTGGGGCAAGGGAGGGGTAGGATAGGATATCGATGAAGATGCGCTGGTGGAAGAGGGTGGTAAGACGTAAGATCTGGTGAACCTGGGGGGGGATGAGGACGATGTACAACGAGAATAGAACACCAACCTTGTTTGCGCGGAAAGCCTCGAGTTGGTCGAGGTTCGCGGTGTGCGCTAGACCGATCCAGTCTTCATCCACGTTGGACGTGGGGCGTGACTCTACCTCTTGTACTACGATCTGAGCGACCTCTTCGAGACTGTCTTCGAGGAGATCGCTGTCTGACCTCCAGGAGAGATACACGGCAGCCTGGTTGTCTTTTGGTATGCCAGATGGCCCCCTTGCGGTCTCGATGACATCGTGGAGGGTTCCGGCTTTGACGAGATAGTCCTCGTCGCCATCGGTGATGAAAGACTGGGCGAGATCACGCAGGGCGTCAAAGACTTGGCTCACATGGCGCTTGACATGCCTTGCGAGTGTGGCACCGTGGACGTCGTCGCGTAGGAGATACGCTGCGTAGATGAGTTTGGAGATGTGTTGGGTGAGCTCTTCGAGTACGGGTACGGCTGGGTCATAGGCTGGGTTGGGTGGTTTGAGAGCGAGTGCGACTTTGTTTGCTTGGTGATTGATGAGCACGAGGAGGGCATCGATGTCAGCGAGGATGCGCTCGCGTGGTTGGATGTCGGTGCTGGGGATGGGCGGGCCATACTGACTGAGTGCGTCGAATGCGTGCTGCTTGTCGCTGGGCGGGCCGTGCTGGGCGAGGACGGCGAGTGCGTCGAGCGCGCGCTGCTTGTCGGTGGACATGTCGGCGCAATGACGTAATCAAGGCTATATCCCGCTCTTCTAGTCCTGCTTTGACTTGGCCATGTCGCTCGTCCTCTGCCTCCGCCTCAGGCAGCCCCTCCGGCTTGCTCTCTCCGCCAGGCTCGCCCCGCCTCCCCGCCCGCTCCGACGTTTTCCGTGGCCCCCGCCAACCCTCCCCCGCTCAGCCTCGTTCTTTCCCTGGTCGGCCCAGTCAAATCCTTCCCTCGACGCCGCCGCAGAAATCGCTACACTTGAAGCACACGTCAACGCCGACCCAGACAACGTGCCAAAGCAGCTCGCGTTCTTCAATGCATTGATCGCAACCCGCTCAAAGCAGGGCTACGACACGCTCATAGACCGCTGGGAACACGCTTCCGAACGCGTACGTGCTCCGTTTACCCGCACATACCTCACCCAACCCTCTCCAGGCCCCTACATCTCCCCTCCTACGCTCAGACGAGGCATTTGAGTGTTATCTCGACGCTCTCGCCAGCTCCGGTCGCGAACCCGCCATCGCCAATGCCGTGCAAAAGCGACAGTCTCTCCTCGACTCGACTCCTTCGCAAGATACCACCTCCACGCCCGAACCACCACCCCCACCTGTGCAGCCTTCCCCTCCGCAGTCCCGGAGCGAGAAAATAGCTGCACAGTTCCTCGCTAGACGTGCCAATCCCACCTCCACAACACAAGACCCACCCATACCCAATTCTGTCCTCGCAGAACTTGTCGCCGCCCTCGGAAAGGGTGCGGGGGTCAGCGGCAACCCAATCCATGTCACCCTCAGTGAGCGTAAGCATCCCTTGCCCTTCCGTGTCCTCCATATTCATCTCCCGCAGCCAAGGGCTCTCTTACCCTGCGCATCGTCCGATTTGTTGTCTTGGCCGGTCTCAGTGGTTTCTGTACGTACATGTCCCACCTCCTTTTCCTTTTTAACACTGCTCCAGTCATGCTCGTCGTCCTGTCTGTTCTATTAGAAAACTCGGGGCTGCTCAAGGCCGGAGGACGCACAACAGAGTTTGAGCCACTACAGCAAAAGCCCGTCAAGTTTAGCGACGTGCACGGCATAGACGAAGTCAAGCAGGCATGGCTCCCCCATTTCATGTCGACTTGATTTAACCCCTCCTTCAGGAACTTGCTGATGTCGTCACGTTCCTCAAGGATCCGACTGCATTTGCATCCCTCGGAGGCAAGCTTCCAAAAGGTATCCTTCTCACGGGTCCACCCGGTACCGGAAAGACGATGCTGGCAAGAGCCATCGCCGGAGAGGCCGGCGTCCCATTCTTCTTTTCTTCAGGTTCCGAGTTTGAGGAAATGTTTGTCGGTGTGGGTGCAAAGCGTGTCCGGGACCTCTTTGCAGCCGCGCGCAAGAAACAACCCGCCATCATCTTTATTGATGAACTGGACGCTGTTGGTGGAAAGAGATCCCAGCGTGACCAACATTACATGAAGCAAACGCTCAATCAATTGTTAGTCGAGATGGATGGATTCTTGCAAACGGAAGGTGTCATCGTCATCGCTGCAACGAATTTCCCTCAAAGCTTGGATCCGTTGGTGCTCCCGACGTTTTAACTTTGAATCGTGGCCTCATCTTTCACTTTTCAGTGCCCTCACGCGTCCCGGTCGTTTCGATCGTGTTATCGCTGTCCCTCTTCCAGACATCCGTGGTAGAATACAACTCCTCAGTCATTTTATGAAAGATGTCGTTTCAAGCAAGAGTGTGTCGCACTCTAACCTTGTCTTGTCATCGACTCAATCTCTCCATCTTTAGCGGCTGATCCCATGATCTTGGCTCGAGGCACTCCTGGGTTCTCTGGCGCGGAATTGCAGAACATGGTCAAGTGCGTTGTATAGCGTGTTCACATGGAAAGGGCCACTTAGCAGTTCGTTCAGTTTGGCTGCTATCCAGGCAGCAAAGGAAGGTTTCAAAGAAGTCACTCTGAAACACTTTGAGTGGGCAAAGGTGACTTTGGTCTGTGTTGGTAGATTCAAGTGCTTATCGAGTTTAGGACCGTATCGTCATGGGCGCTGAGCGCAAGAGTGCGTACATTGACGAGAAGAACAAGTTGCTTACAGCTTATCACGAGGTACGTTGATGGAAATCGATAAGAATGCACCATGCCTCAATTTACATAGGGTGGCCATGCTCTGACCGCACTGTACACTGAAGGAGCGATGCCTTTGCACAAGGTTACATGTGTTCCGCGCGGTCATGCGCTCGGTGTGGTGCGTCACTTTTCATGGCTTGTGTGTTGCTCAGCGTCATGGTTTTGCAGACGTCTCAGTTGCCAGAGGGCGACATGTTTTCGATCAACCAGAACGAATACAAGGCCATGATTGACGTGTGCATGGGTGGTCGGGTCGCAGAGACGCTGAGTGGGTTCTTTTTCTTGCAGCCACCTGGTTGTTGACGGTAGCGCTGTCAGTCTATGGCGAAGGTGGTCTCACGAGCGGATGTTCGTCTGATCTTCAAAAGGCAACGCATACAGCGACACAGATGGTCAAGGTAAGGCATTCGACGTCTCCCATGGTGCCGATGACGAGGTCCACAGAACTTTGGCTTTTCTGGGAGAGTGGGCCCTGTCTTTCACAGTGACGAAAGGGGGCCGGTGAGCCCCCAGACAAGCGAGAGGATCGACTCTGAAATCCTAAAGTGAGTGTACGAGATAAAGAGGGTTGCGAAGCTGACAAGTGGTAGTCTACTCGAACAGGGCGAGCGCCGTGTGACCAAGCTCTTGGAGGAGAGGAAGGAGGAGCTGCATCTGGTGCGTGCGCTGTTATCGCTGTGTGGTAGCTGCTGACTGTTTGTAGCTGGCTCGTGCGCTGGTTGAACACGAGACGCTGAGTGCGGACGAGGTGAGAAAGGTGATCAAGGGGGAGGCGATACGGTAATGCTCTAAAAGGGATATTGCGTATGTAATTATGGGGATAAAATAAAAATAAAAAGTTGTGAAAATAGGATCCTCCTACCTCCGCCGACGAGTGGTCAGTGCGTATGAACGAGACTTGGCCATGTGGCATTTTCTGATCTGATCAGATTGTAGGACATGTGTCATCGTACGCTCAAGTTTGTGAAACACGCGGCATGTGATCACAATACCTTTGTCGGCGACGTCTTCGTCGACTGCAACAGCGAGTTTTGCTACCTCAGCGCCCGTCACCCAACAACCTGCGTTTTTTGCAAGTGCCGTCGCTATTACAGGTGCGCACTTTCTTTTCTCGTCCGTTTCCGCGCTCATCTATACCCGTCAGCCAACCAGAACGTATAATCGCCCATCATGTCTGTCTCTCAATTTAGCTTACCTTTCCCCCGGCCTGATCTGCCCACAGGTCCCCGGAATCTGTCCACACTGCCCATAATATTTTATCTTCTCTGTATATACTCCAAGTTGTAGTACTTTAATTACACGTCCAGGTCCATGAGCATCACATCGTCTATCCCTCCGTCTCCGTACTCCATGTCATCCCCTTCCTCTGCATGCAACAACGCCTGTTCCCTCTGCTTCGCCTGCGCCTTTTCAATGTCCTCGAGCGTCCACAGCGACACTCCCGTCTGGTTCTCATTCGGGTTCTGCGAGATCGTCCGCATGAACAATTTTGACAGCGTCACAGCCATGTCCGTCGACAGGTTCGACGCCACCTCGGTGATGTATTGGTTGATCCACCGCGGCAGCTTGGCACGCTTGTCCGCCCGTGCGAAACGCTCCGTGCAACTCAGCGAACACCTTCATTTCATTACGTCACTTTCCTTACCTTGTCTGCAAACACCATCAGTCCCCAGTCCGTCTTGCCACGCAGGACACGTCCCATGCACTGCGCGGCGTTCCGCATCGCGTCGAACCCAAGAAATTCGGATTCTCGTATCCGGTAGGCATCCCGCAGGTATTCCAGACGCGCTTTCAGGATCCGGCTTTCCGTGTATTGATAAGGCACCCTGCAACATCGTCAGCGCTATTCCTCCTCGAAAGCTCAGATACGCACCCAAACATGATTACAGCACGTCCATAGTTGTGATCAAAATCGATCCCTTCAGATACCTTGCCTCGTGCGACAGACAACAGCACCGCGCCCCGTCCATTATCGCACGCCTGCACAAACATTCACATCCCACCAAATCAACAGAGTAAGGGTGCTTACCCGTCTGTAGTTCTCTAGTGCGATACTCGTCTCATTCGCATCCGGCGTCTCCACGAAAATCAGCTTGTTCTTCCACACCTCGTTCAAAATCCCCTACAACATGTCTCATCAAGTCCTCGATCCAAGCGCAGGGAGCATACCATGTCATTCCACGCTGCCACAATGGATTCCATGTACAGATAACTGGGAAAGAAGGCGACGATCCCGTCGGGCACGATTTTACTGTATTCCACGAGGATGCTCCCAAAGTTCCTCACCACCGCTGGATCGTTACGGACTTCAAATCGCGAGCTTATAGCGACTTGATCACTACCGCGCGTGATCACCTGCACAGAAGCTGTATGTCGTCGTCTGTCAATAGGGCCAACCACGCACCAGTGGCAGGAAAGCATTCCGCGTCAGCGTCATGGGATACGTCTCCTGAACAACCGGCGTAAATTGCAGCATTTTTGGATACATGTCAAGTGGTGAGATCGTCCCAGATGTGATCACAACACTGCTAAAGTGTTCAAAAACAGGCTTGATGGCCAGCGAGGGATCAAGGCATCTGTCGCAATATCAGAAAACAGAAAAATCAGCAACCAAAACACGGACGTAAAGTGAAACACGGGGTTTGGCACGGTCGCATTATCAGTCTCAAAGGGTTCCAGAATGAGTAAAAAGCCTGAGCGTAATTCAGCACAGTTACGATCCCCGAACGGCAGCTCACCTTTCTCATACGTTGCCACCAGTGTCGCAAAGGATGCAACTTTCTGCAGTGCTGCATGTTCGTCCAGCCGATTCAGTTCCAATGTACGAATCAAAGACTGCAAGCGTTCAGCACAAAACCTAGCAGGAGGGATTAAAAATCGCAACATCGATCCGCTCTGAGTTAATCACCGCAACGGTCGTCTTTCAATGTAGGTGATATCTTTGAGATGTTGTAAGAATGAAGGCGGTGTCTCCGCGACCACATGCAACACACGCATGCGAGTCTAAGCAGCCGTCAGTATAGCAGCATGGGCGACAGCAGTTCATGCGAACCTTGAGATATTCAACGAAACGCTTGAGAAAAGCGATGAAATGTTCAGCTTTCCTGATGTTTCCAGGTATCGCCTCTTTGAGCAGGTCATCAGGGAGGACTAGACGTTTGTCAATCATTGGTATTCGTGGGGCATTTGGCTTTATAATCACCGGGGTTCGCCATGAATGTATCTTCAGGCGCGTCCTCTGCCGCGTCTTGTAAGCCCTCAACCAACTTTACATACTCGTCCTGAAGCTTGGCAGCATCCGTCGTCTTGATCCTTGCAAAATTCATGTGAGAACTTCATACAGCAACAAGGAGAGCACTCACTCTTCAATCTTTTCACCGAGCCTCGTCACACTCCGCGAAGCCGAGTCGAGCATTGGTCGTGTGAGGTCGATGCTGAGGGACTCTATGCAGACGTTGTCTAGACCAGCGCTCAGCCAGCTGGCACAAACATCAAAGTCTCCACTAACCAATGTTATGCGCCTCATCAAACACGACAATGGCATCTTTGGACAACTCTTTTGATACTTGTTCTGCGACTTTTGGATCAATCAGATAATGAAAGGAATATATCACCACATCCACAAAGGGCATCTAGTCGAATGGCTGTCAACTTTGGACGACCTTGCGAGCCGCGTGAAACCCACCATTCTTCGTACGGTGAAGTAAGGACATGTACCGTTGTCGCGACCGTATTGAAGCACATCTGCAAGGGTCCATATACCAGGTGGTATGAGAGATCCGGCCTCGCGCTGCCCTAGGTTCTACCACGATGATCGCATCTATGCATCTCATTGCGACGAAAGAGAGATACCTCATGCCAATCACAAAGCTCCACCGATCCGGGGTTCGCGCGACCCTTTTCACACACCGCAGCGTTGGTGAGATCGCGACACCGCGCATCGACAATCTTGCCCTTTTTTTCCTTGGACACCTACGTCGCTGAGATGACACCCATGGGGATACGATCGCGGGGCTTACCTCGGGATGTATACACAAGTTTTTCCGGCTCGTCAAGCCGAGGCCTATAAAGCTTTCCTCCTTTTGCCGCTGTTCGGGTGTTTCTGCGCAGGATATTCGGTAGTCGACCAGTCTTTTGAGCTCGGAGAGGGCCTTTTCGATTTCCGGCACCGTACGTGAGCAGTATATGAGCTTGCGTTTGGTGGGATGGAACTGTGGGCGAGGAAAGTAGTTGACGTGGTACCGCAGAGTAGACGTACCTGTTGATAGGACACGATCAAGGATAGGAGCGAGACGGTTTTCCCTGTCCCAGAAGGCATTTCTAGGACACAGTGCCCCTGAACGGGTCGTTGTGAGACACGGAAAGACTTTGTCACGAAATGGAAAGCGTACCGTAGCGTCAAGTGTCCGCTTCAGATCACACATATACGCATACTGCTCTAAAAGAATGTTGGTTAAGGCCTACAGCGCTATAGGACGAGCGTACCAGGATAAATTCGATCGTAAGGAAAGATGATCTGGGCGACGTGTATGTGGTATGATAAGCCTTACTCAGTTTGAAACATATCAATACACATACCGGTAGGTTGTCGATGAAGAACTTCATGGCCCAGAAAACTAGGTAGTGTAGTGGTATTACTTCGCAAATATGCGCCTTGTTTATGCGCCGATCACGTGATCAAACCGGAGAGTAGGCTGGAACGTGAAATACTACTACATGAGGTCCCCAAAACCAGACCTGCGAGCTCAGAAGATGGTCGTTCTAACGTTCCGAAGTAATACAGACAATAATAAATGCAACAGGACACCTATCGAGAAAATACCTTCCAAATTCCGCAAAATACATACATCCATTCTACCAAGCAGTGTCCAAACATGCGATCTATCCTGAGGCAGTAAAGCTGTCATGAAAATACGACCCAACGGTCCAACTTTAATCAGCTGCGATGTTTTGGCTAGCTGAATTCATGACTTGTTGGATGCCATTGTTCCCATTACTGCAAAGCAGGTTGAGTAGCGTAGAAGGATTAATTTCGGCCAAATGCCCACCTGCTATAGCCATCATTGGGTGACATTCCTGTGGTGCCACCACTCGGAGAGGTCGATGTGGTTTGGGGATTTTGTGAGATACCGGTAGTTCCCGGTGAGATTGTGGTGCCAGTTTCGGCGGTCAAATTTTTTTGGCCCCACTTTCCGCGAGTGCAGTTCAGCATTCAAAGCGTGGCAATCAGGTGGGTATTCATACCTGGTAGTCTGAAACACCACTCAATCCCGCAGTGATTCCGGCTAAGTTGGTTTTTACACTAAGTTGTTCGGTTTCAATGCAATAGGGGTACACCTACTATTTAACCATGTCGCGTAGGCGTCCGTCTGCTCCTGGTTCGTCACACCGTATGTAGGAGAGGAGTTGGACACTATTGGAATGGAATGGTCATCATAGTACACCTAACCGGCGCCTCAAAGTCACGCACAAGCGTCAGGAGCATATGGTGCAGTAGTCGTGTTGAACGGCACGAAGTTTGCTGCATTTGCCTGCGACACTAAACCGAAGGCAGTAAGCGCCGAAGGTTTCCCAACACTTTGTGAGCATCCATGTCAAACTCCAATCTCGTATAGATAGACAACTGACTTACGCAGCTGCCGACTGTGCTTGTGTACGGATCCAGTTATTACCCGAATTCACCGTGTCTGTGTAGGATCCCATGTATGGATCGGTGGGGCCGTAGGATTGTTGATCGGGGAAAAATGTAAAAGTGCCGAAACCAATGTCTGGGATATTCATAATATCTTGACTGTCAACCCCATAGGCACCGTCGTAAACAGAGCCGACGGTTTGCGCATCTTGTCGCCTGGTAGCTGTGGAATAGTTGCGTGGACAATTCGCTATGGGTTCACGAAACTTACGTGTGGACGTCCATCGCCCTCTGATGCGAATGCCATCCTCCTTGAGGGTTCCTGCGAGTTTAGCAGATTCTCGGCTGCGCCGTCTTGATTCCGCGCGCTGACGGAGTATCTGCTCGCTTGTCACTGGGACAGCTTTGCTGCGTCTCGTTACCCTTTGTGCGGGAGATGCCGATGGTGCGGGTGCGGATACCGGGCTCAGAGGATACAACTTGGGACAATTAGTGCACAAAAATCCCGAAGTTCTGATGTATATATCCATCGATTACAATGTATGCCTCACCCGACAAGTGAGATACTCACCCAGCGGAAATGAGGTGGTTTGGATCAATAGAACGAATATGAGCCGCCACTTTAGCGTGCCATTGTGTGATGGTCTCCGTCGTGCAATTGGTGCTTGCAGGCATTGTGGAGTTGCATCTAATATTTCAAATAGGTCAACGAGGCAGGAATTCTATGTGAAAGTGTGTGACCTTGGATCATTCGCAAGCTCCCAACTGAAAATAGCGGGGCTATTGACATATCGAGAGACGACTTGAGTCGTGAAATTCATAAAAGCATTCAGGATGGATGGGTTAGTGTAGAACTGATCGTGCATCTCAAGACCAAATTGGCGAACGTAGAGGTCCATGCCACCTATTTCAACATTAGAAATGGCGCAGTGAACAAGGTGAATACTGACCATAGTCATTTGACAAGTAATTCAGTGGTAATGAATTGTTAGTTCCTGAGGTAGCGTCGGGCGTGGAGACGGTGCCATTGCCGTGTAGCGGATACCAATTGTTGGTGAGAGACAGAATAAGGTAGAGTCCATGTTGCTGAGCCATTTGAACGATGGTGTCAAGCTTCTGGAGACCGTTTGGGCCATTGTTGATAGAAACTGTGCCGTTGCGAACCAGTTGGAACCATGTGCCATTTACGGGGATAGCATCGACATCTAGATGGTTCAAGTTAGTGATAGATATTTGAACCTGAAGCGAAGGACTGGCCATTAAATGCCCATAGCCGAACGACTTTGATGCCAGTGGCCGAGATGTTTCCAAGAGTGTACCAGATGTCTTGGTTCGTGTTCAAAGTAGGTAACCAATAGGCATTCGTACCGGTATACCTAAAGTCACTACAAATTACGCAAGGTAAACAAATGGTCAAGAGACGCTGCCGATGTGCTAACCTGCCATTTAGCTTGAACGAGGTGCCGTCCGTGGTGACGAAGGCCGCAAGTACCAGGGGGCTGAAGAGGAGAAGTAGAGACCAAAAGTACATGAGTGGGATGTCCGGCACATTGTTGAGGGGACGCAAGCTGGCTTATAAGGGTGGTTGAGACACGCGCCGATGGATCTCTTGCGCCGTGTGGAAGGCCGTCGTGACGAACGGAGTGGAAGTAATATTAAGTTTGCACATGTTTGGGTGTATATCGATGCTGCCACTGACGTCGTTCGCCTTGTCGAGGCGCGTCGTCCTCGCCCTTCCTCGTCGCCGTCACCAGTCGCAGCTGAATACACAGCCATTTATACAGGACCACTTTGTGAGCTCTGCGGGTATCGCTATCAATTTCTTCTCTCGCTTCTTCAAATTCTCCCTCATCAGTGCTTTTGGTCTTGGGCTCACTGGCTGGTCAGTTTTTGAGGGTACACATTTGTGGGTCGAGTCGGTCGAACTTGCACCACACTTGGACGATGAAACTCGCCGCTGGGAGTGGGACAAGGATGCTGAAAGGTGGACGGGGGAGAACGGCGGAACAGACCCTGCTCTTGGCTTCAGGGCAAGGCATCTTCTACGGGGATCATGGATCGCAGAAAACTGGGGCATAGGCTCTACCACATTTTCAGACTATCGCAGCGTAGCCAGCCTCAATGCCATCGAGCCTCGCCTGGACTTTGCCCAGAATTATCTCGACATGGCCGTCAAGATCGCCGAATCCAAGTCGTCGACTGCTGAATTGCGTCCTCAAACATTCAATGAACTCCTTCATCGCCATGCCGCTATATTGGAGCGTATTGGAACGAAGGAGGCTTTATTCGACGCTCGCTCAAAGTACGAACGCATTTGGACCGCATTGTCAGGCAAGGGACTAGATGCTCCCCACATCGCTCTAAAACTCGGCGATATCAATTTCAGACTCGGAGATCCCAACGACGCTATCTCATGGTGGACACGATCACTTGATTTGTCACAAGGATCCCAACAGACTCGAGGCTCTGCTGTCCCCAATATATCTCAATCCGCACCTTCATCTCCTTCAGCACAACGGATACTCACGTCCACATTAGTCTCACTGTCCGCTTACTATTCTACGTCGGGCGATTTGAAGCAGGCTCGGCATCTCCAGGAAACTGCCCTCGCTTTGTTGCGTAGCGTCCCCACTCCTCCGGACATATCCGCTACCTCTCCACCTCAAACGTTGCACTCGCTATTTCTTCTGCATCGCTCTTCTCTCATTTCTATCCACCTCGCCGAGGTCCTTTATGCGCTGCGGTCACCAAGACAGTCATCATTTGATTACCTGACGAGAGCCGCGGAATCTTCTGAGCGTGTTGCCTTGGCTCTCACTGGCTTGCCGCTCGTCTCGCCTGACGCAAGAGGATCAGTTGTGATTCACACTCCCGCACCGGACGCCACCATTCTTCCGTCGTTTTCCAAATCCCGCGCCATGCGGAAGCCAGCAACGGGGCTGTTGCGTGACGCACGTCGTACTGCTGCGGAGGCATGGAATTTGATGGGAATCCTCAACGAGAAGGACGGTGATATGGAGCGTGCGTTTACGTGCTATGAGCGGGCAATTGGATGGGCTGGTGTTTCGTCTGATCAAAGTACGCCGGGTGAGGGGACACTGGAGGCAGACTGGAAGGTTATGTGGGCTAACTACTCGCGTGCCCGCGACGCGGCGGACAAGGGGGGGAAACGTTGAATTTAGTATACAATTCGCGGTCGTATGTCACGTGTTGGCCTAATCCATATGATGTAGTTGTCGAGCTTGTCAAGTTGTCTCCTGCGCCGAAGCTGATGTTCCGCTTGCTTGCACATACTCGTCTCCCGTTGGCAGCGCCTCGCAGCATACATCAGCAGCCAGCGCCCTTGTGGTCTCTCTCGATTAGACTTAGCTCGACTGCCGCGCATCCATTTACCTTTCATATAGGCGTTAGCTGGGCTGCAAAACCTTTGGATCCAAAGTCGACGCGTTTTCATACCGCTTTCTCCGCAGACTCTCGACTTGGAAAATGGAGGGATGCAACACTCGCCCATCCGGAACATTTACTGTCAAAGGACGCGGGAGAGGATTTCTTCTATCATACCGAGGCACGTCCATTGATCTTTGTCCTGCTCTTTCCCGCTCATCTTTTTCGTAGATGCGCAACGCCTCGGTGGGTAAGCCTATTCTGTTACTCCCTCCTCAGCTCACAAAGTATTCCAACTTCCCAGGGGGTTGCGTTTGGTGTCGCTGACGGTGTTGGCGGATGGGTCGATTCAGGCGTTGACCCCTCATTATTCTCTCAAGCATTGATGTACTACTCACAAAACTACTCGCGCGACTCTTGGGTAGGAGAACCAGAGGTTGACCCCACTCAAGATCATGAACACCGTGAAGACGTTCGAGGTCGGGAGATCACCCCATACAAGTGTCTCGACCTAGCCTACCGCCAAGTCCTCCGAGATCAAGGCGTGGAAGCTGGTGAGCCCATGCTTCTCTTGATGTTAGCCGCTAATCTCACTTTATTTCTTATAGGATCTAGTACAGCTTGCTTGTTAACTCTAAACTCTTCCTCGGGCGTTCTCCGCTCAGCAAAGTGAGCAACACAATCCCGCACGCGACCCCAACTGCTCAGTAACCCTTCCAGTTTGGGTGACAGCGGCTTCTTGATTATACGCTCTTCTTCTGTAATCTACAGAGAACCAGTCCAAACCCATTACTTCAACTGTCCTCTGTGCGTCTCTGGAAACTTTTCGCGCTTGCTTTCCTAAACTCTGTTCACAAGGCAACTCACAAAGTACCCTGAAAGCGAGAGCTTCAATACACTGGATCTGGACCCTCCCAGCGCAGCTGCACAGTATGAAACAAAACTTCGACACGGCGACATCGTCATTGCATACGTAGGTCACCTATGCTGTGGTACCACGTGGCGCTTATGCCGTCTCCAGACGGACGGCCTGTCCGACAATGTGTTCCCTGCGGAGCTTGCTACGATATGTTCGCTAATTGCTCGTGCTGGTGGCCCAGAGCATGAACAAGTACAATCCATGGCGGACCGCATCGTTCACTATGCCCAGATCTGCATGCGGGATCAGAAGAGAGCGAGCCCTTTTGAACGTAAGTATTTCACTTTTCCTGTTTACTTGACTCGATGCGCTACTCCGTAGGTGACGCGAAGCGAGAGGGGATGTTATTTCGTGGTGGGGTGCGTAATTAATGCATCGACTTAGTTCTACTGCTGATCAGAATGTTTGCACGCAGAAAGTTGACGAGTAAGATACATCTCATGCAATTCGAGCGATACTGACATGAAGTCCTAGTGTTACTGTAGTGATGGCTCTGGTCAGTGAGGCACCGTAATTTTCATTCCGGCCGGTCTATTACGGGCTTCCTGCACTCTGTAGCTTACAAGTAGGATCGTATACTGTAGGAAGTATGGTCAAGTAATCAGTGATTCTTGCAGGGATTCATATTATCTTTGTTCATGAAGAACATGCCTTTTATCGTTGACACTGAGGATATTCTTCAATTGTTGTCGGTGCCCAGTGCATTGCTATAACGTTGCTAAATTGCTGATATTTAGTGTAACTTTCAGTTGTTCGAATCGTGTTCACTCATTCCATCCACACATACCTTATTAAGCTCCAACAGTGCCGCCGCCGCCGCCTTCATGCCATTGTCAATCTCCTTCTTTGTATCGCGTTGTTTGGCTTGGGCCTTGGGTTTCGCCGTTTTCAGCATAGCGATATTTTTGCGGCAAATAGCATCAACTTCATCGTCACCGCCGCACTCGGGATGATGTTTCCGGTGCGACGGCTCTTGATCATCACGTGATGAGCTCTTTCAAGAGAGCAATGAAGATCCTCAGCGATCAGTTCTGTGCCGACATAAGGAACAAGAAGGAAAGTAAGGAAATGGCCATAAGAGAGTGGATAGAACGCGTCGGTCGGGGTAGAGTTTCGTGGGAAGAGGCCGAGTAGCACGTTGGTTATGATTGTGGTCCCTTTCGTTCCGTAACTGCGGAAAATTAGATGAAATTAAGAATGAAAATGGGTAAGACGCACTATCCTGGTCTCGACAATACCACTGTACAAAGTGACGGACTCATCTTCCCGACTCCCAAAGATGAAAACTGCTCGATCGTCAGGTGATCGTCCTCAAGTGAGCCCTTAAATGCACCCTAGACGAGTGAATTCTCGAGATAGTCCCTGTCGAATGTGAGTTGACGCAGTTCACCCATCAGCCGCACTATACGTTGCGGTAGAAGTGCGAAGTCAATGGATGTCACGGGCCATCCATATCGTGCGGCTCTATCCAGATGTTTCTCCTTTGCTTTCTCTCCGCGGATGAGGCGACAGACACCGAGTCCCATTCGAAATACGTCTGTGGCATAAGCTCCCTGCTCATAGCGAACCTCGCAGTATTGATCAACAAGAGCAGATAGTTCTTGAGAGACTATCAGAGTCGGTAGGTTCTCTTTGCACTCCGGGCATCGCAGGAGTCGATTGCCGCTCGGACTGACATCTCCAGAGTCACTCGCATCGCTCCGGAATTGGGCTCCACGCATATCTTGCATTGTATCAGCGTCCGAGATCTCATCGTCCTGGTGCTAACGCATTCAATGACCATCCTGAATGTTCTCGTCATAGTAAACTTTTTGAGACGATACCTTATCCTTCGAGTTCAAACGTCCTTGGATATTTGCTTTGGTAGTTCTCCTGTCGGCATTCAGGTGGGTTGAGCCTGAGCTTGAGGCTAGTCGCTCTCGTCCCCTAGTAGGCTGCTGCGTGCATATTTAACGGCCATTCCTGAAGGTTCTCATCGTCGTAGTAATAATTCGAGACAATACCTTATTGTTTGAGCTCAAGCTCCCAACATCTGCTTTGGTGGTCCTTCTATCATTTGGCTGGTTTGAAGTCGAGCTTGAAGCAAGCGGCCAAGTAATCACTTTTGGTATTCCGGCTCTCAGATTTTCCTTCTGAACCTGAGAATTTGACGACTTTGGTTAATAGCGCAGCGCTATTAATGATCAACTTTCCTTCATGTTCTCTACATTGGATCGCTTCTTGTGATCCTCCTTCATTCGCCTCTTGATCATCTGTTTCACTTGTGAATCGCGATAAGATCACTTACATGGCAGCAGACTCCTACCTTTTGAGTACCAATTTTCTCTGCGTCGCGCTTCGATTCCCATGCTGTACAATTCCGCTTCTTGGAATAATTGACATTTTTGCGTTCGGCCAGAAGATCCTGGGAAAGTGTGGGCGCGCGTGGATCAATATCTAGAATGATATTAAATCAACGGAGACAAACATCTTCGCTACTACTCCCATGTGATGAAGAGCCGGATCTCATTTGTCGTAATCGATGTTTAGGCTCAGGAGAACGAGGTGTCAGCAAATGATGCTTAGTTATATATCAGTATGCGGGAACTTACCATCTTTTTTGCCAATACCCGGACATTAGTACTCTTCGTGTTCCTATCGCGCTTGATACCTTTATTTCCATTTTTGTTCCTCTTGTTCTCACTCTCAGATTCAGACTCGACAACCATCCGTTGAAGTCTCTTCAATTGACGCCCTCGATTTACGGAATCCGAGTCCGAGTCCGAGTCCTCAGAGCTATCGCACTCCGACTCACTGGAATTGCTTGATTCCAGCATTCTGGCATCAAAACGCTCCTTTGATCCAGAATCCCCTGCGCCCGAAAGAACCTGATCCTTCGGAGTCGCCTGAGTTCCAAACAAAAACTTGAAAGTGTAAATTCATGCGCACCTCAAGTTGCCTTTCACGTTTGCGATCGTTTGCGACCCTATTTCGAAGAAATTGGGCCATAATATCTCGGGTTGCCCACCCGTCTTGGAATCGTTTTAATACCGGACATATTGACACCGCCTGCAAACGTGATGACCCAAACCCTGCATATATGCGCGTTTTCCGACTCGCCTTGAGAATTACCTTCTCAACTAATAGTCTGTTAGTCTGCCGGCTGAGTGTTTGGTGTGTGTCAAGGTATTTGATGACCAGTGTCCGAATGCAAAGCTTGGAATGTTGATCAACAGGCGAAAAGGGACTCGTTTTGATCAACGCACCTTAACATAATTGTATTCCGCAGCGGACAGACCCATTTCATTGGCAATGTTATATCCAGTGGGCCCCCCACGGCCTGGACGACCTCTTGGCTTGCGAATGATGCGTATGTTTTCACTCCTATGATGACGCTTATGAGAGTGGGTTCGCTTGTCTAAGATACAAACAATGGAGTTAGTATCGAAATGTCATTATATGTTACTCACGAGTGGGTTTTTCATGTTCAAAGCTTGTGTGCTTGAGTTTAGACATTGTGGATGTAAGGGAAGATCATGCATGCGACGCAACGCGACACGGTAATATCTAAGTTAGATCACGTGATCGCGATAGTAGCGTGCACACCTCATGGGGTGATAGAATCGACAGCGCAAAAAGGAACAGAAGAAAAAGCTTTGTTGGTGCAAGCCTACATGCGGCAAGATCTTAAGCCGACAAACCCGTCAACGACATTATATGCGTGCATTCAAAAGTCTTGGGGGTAGTATGGTCGCAGCATCAGAGTGTTGAGTCGGGGCACCTCGAGTTTTACTAGTGATCGTATCTCTCTGAGCCCAGTACGGCCCATGAGACTATTATCTTTATTGATAGAATTGTTTTAGAGCCCTCCGGACGCCCCTGGCCCCTCGCCGCTCGGGGCGGGGAGAGGAGGCGAGAAATGAAGCAAGTACGCACAGCGAAATAGTAAATTTCATACATCACAGGCTATGTTTGGGCTATGTTTGAGTACTCAGTACTCAGTACGCGATTCCTTGCGCGCATGACGACGACGATGTCGCGCACCGTGAGAACGGTGAGCTGCTGAAATCTTCCCAGTGGTACTTCATGTTTTCTTTGGTTGTCAGGGAGTGAGCAGGTAAGGGGATCTTTCCGAGATCTCTCTTTTACATGGCAGCAGATCGCTCCATTCATTATGAAAGTCCTCTACTATGATACATCAAAGCAAGCCAGTATCTAATGGGGATATACAAGTCAACTAAATGGTTCTGAGTTCCGGCAGATCCAGAAAAGAAGATGTCCGGACTGCATTAACCTAAGGCTAGTCCAAGGAGGGTGCAAACGAGCGTAGTCATTAAATGTTCTGACAGAGGGTGCAATAGAGCGTGATGTGATCCCGGAAAATTGAAGCTATACAAGGTCCAGTGTGAAAAAGAAGATCGCATCAAGAAAGATGAGAAACTTACGCAGGACCAATAATGATGCGAGCCCGGCTATGACTATAACGTAGAGGATGGTGTACTTGATGATCTTCGGACACGATTAGCGGTCCATCATTCAAACCACATAAACACTCACTATCCAACGACGCTGCCTCTTCTGCTTCGTGGAGTATAGAGGTGCACGAATCTGCTTGGATGGTCGTAGCCAAACTATCAAGCAGTTTTAGCAAGCGTAAGAGGCGGAGTTGACACACTTACAGAGCATCGTCGAGTGCAGCTTGTCAATGAAAGGAATAAGGACTGGTGCCGTCAAGATGACAAGGAGAATATGTCCGATCAAAAAGTCTGAGCTCCACAGAGACATCTCCACGATTTTGACGATAAATTCACGGGCAGGTTGTGACATGGCAGAATTTCCCAGTCCGCGACCGTACCACTTACCCGACCACCAGGCGCGGTTTGTTTCGTCGTGCTTGAACTCACGAGAGAGGAAAACAGCGATGAGGATCTTTTGGATCGCGCGCTGTATGGAAACGATTGTAATGACGCCGAGTACTGCATGTGATGCATCCCAAAGTTCGAGGAACCACTGAAACTGAGTGAGAGACATGCTTTAAGGGAGAAGGTAAAATACATACGAAGAATTCAAAGAACGCGATAATACCAACGAGCGCGAGGAAGTGAGCGAGCGCAGCCATAACAGAAGCAAACTTGGTCCACTTTTCGAACATAGGCCCCAAGAGCAGTGATACGAAGAACAATCCCAGCAGCACGGCAGCATTCCAAACGACAGGGCCAATCGCAACCACTCCGATACGGATAAGAGGGCTAGCGTTGGGTTTTCCAGTGGCGCTAGGGAAGGATTTGACAAACATGTAAGCAATGACGAAGAGAGAAGCTGTGCAGATCGGCCAGATAACCTCGGAAAAGACGACAGTTCGCCACGTTGCACGAGGGACGTCGCCAGACAGCTTCTCTGAAGGATGTCCGAGTTTCTTTTTCTTATAGCCGGTGATCATCGTCCTGGAGAGTCGACAATATCCATACCAACTGCTCGCCTTCGTTCTCGAGTTACCGCGAGACATCCATCGCAGAAATTCGCGATAGTCGATGATGAAGTCAGTAAAAGAGAATTGGTGAGGGTTGAAGAGGAATGGGGCGATGCAGAGTGAGAGGACCGAGAACCAGAAGTAGATTAGGTGTGGTATCCAAATGGCGAGCGAAACATAGAGGAGTAAGAGCAGATTCCTCATTCCCATATAGATGCTCGGCCCCGCAAAGCGTGAGTATAGAATGCTGAACGAAATACGGGTTGTCGCGAATCCACGACCCGTGGCAATGTATCGCGCACCACCGAATGTCAAGTTACTGAGGATGGCCTGAGAGTAGATCTGGGTAGAAAACACTTCAAAGATCGGGGAAAGAGATAAAAAGTGTTTTCCGAGACGAAGCAACGCTTTTCCAGTTCCACGTTCCACAAGCTCTATTGGAAGAATTTGGCGCAGTCACAAAAGCGTAGACATCATCACGTACCTTGGAGGAACAGCGGCAAGAAAGCGATAAAGAACACCAAAAAGATGGAAATGATGCACCGCTTTATCCAGTCGAAGACAGGAATCAAATTGTAACATCCTGTTCCTTGCTGACCGCCCAGCACGTTGCCTTGCGAGTCTACCTGACAGATCGCCAACTGCTTGTTCAGAGTTCCAATGAATAGTACTGCAATGCGTGAATAAGAAGACCCGGAATAGATTATATAGGCAACTTACGCGTAACCATGAAAACCTGGATGGAGTAGATAACCAATATATTGTTGATATGGAAGCCGGGATGACCATAGTAGAAGGTGAGGAACCGATCGATGGGGAGCTGCGTGCCAAGGTAATAGTACTCCCGGCTGAGCATCTGCTCACCCATACCCGTACCGATCTTCGTCTGGAAGTTAAGGATAGTCCCAAATCCGAGATCACGGCCCTTGCCACACTGGTAGTATTCCGAATGCTTAATTCGTCCACCGCGTCCGAAAGCGTTCATACCGGCAAAGATATCTTCATTGAGGTGAAGTCCCTTTTGCGCCTTTGAGACACCACCTCGTGTCGTCATAAAGATCGCATTCAAGAAATCGGGGTGGCCATAATGAAGTTTGCCTCCAATCCATGCCAGAGCGCGAGCGGTCATGGTACCGAACGTCTGTTCTTTCCCTGCCGCGATGTCTCCCAAAACGCCTATGTTTTCCGAGAAGATATACTCCCGTGTACCGATGATAGCAACAGGTGCTTTCTTAAACTCTTTGTGCCCCCATTGTGCGTATGGACTTTGACCGGAAACCGAGTACCCTTCGAATTCTCCAAGGATGTTACGGATCTTCAAGCATTCCTCCAAATAGTTGTCCTGATTGGCATCGATGAGCTGGAGATACTCTCCACGATAGAAGATGATCGCGTGATTTTGGTTGTCGGACTTTCCGTCACCAAGAATAGGGTTACCGGGCAACTCGATACGGAACTTTGGTTTGCGCTTTCCAGTTTTCTCATCAAATTCAGAGTGACCGTCGATCAACACCGAGAACAAGCGAGGATCACTACCCTTGGCCCCAGCCTCCTCATCAAGGTAAGCAATCTGTAAATCGGGGTATGCACGTAACAGGAACTCGGCATTCTCGTGCTCTTCTTTGTTGAACTTGGAGTAACGTTGCATCGAGATGGTAAACTTGAACTTGCGCCGCGACATCCTCTCCAACTCCCGCTCAAGCTTCTCCGTGTTCCCTCCAAACATGGATACAATATCGGGGTTCTCCACGCGGTAAAGAAGCTTGATAGCCTTGGAGTAATTCATCATGCCGGAAACCGTACGGTAGAGCGTCTGGGCACGGAGTGAGGCCCAAATACGGGTGCGAAGGGTGTACTCGGGGGACGACGTTTTGAAACCGATGCAGTAGAAAGGGAGATCGTCCGCTTTGGTTTTTTCATTTATGCTCGATGCACCGTCGGGATGATCCGACTCCTCGGCGAGAATCTTGGTGTCCTTCACAAAGTTGTCCCATTCGACAGGGTGCAGTTGCTTCAAGTACTCGAGCAACGTGACCCGGGTACTTTGATCCTCTTCACGGATAATTTCCCGGAGACTCAGCAAGATCTTCTCAGAGTAGTGGGGAACGAGGACAGTAAATGTGGGCATAGCATCGATAGGGAGAGGCTCCGGGAGCGCAGTGGTCAGAGACGAAGCAAGGAAGGAGATGCGTCGTTCTGCCTCGCCATCTGCTGGGAAGTAGGTATCCTTATAGCTCGAGCTGTTTTGATTGGTGAAGAACGGTGGGGCACGTAGCATCCTACGACCATCCGGACCATCAACTTGATGATAGAGCAGTCGCTGGACGTGGTTGATCGACAGGAGATGCTCACGATACATGGAGATGATGATTGCATTCCAGATCTGCGAAACGAGAACTTTGGGTTTATACTTGATCTCCATCTCCGCAGTGGCGAGTAATTTGGCATAAATCCGTTTGGGCACACGGGTGTAGACGTCTTTCCATGGTGTCCAAATGGAAAGTCCAAGTGAGAAAGACCGGCCAACTGAGAACACGACGAGCCAGATGATGTACCACAGATAGGTATCGAGAAAGAACAAGATGAGGTCCATGATGTACATGATCGCCAACGTGAAGGCGACCTGGTGGGAACACAATGCCGAGCCAAAATACTTATCGCTACAACCTTGCACGGTTGTCTGTGCCATGACAGCGATGGGAGAACTGAAGGAGCTTGTCAGGAAGAAATAGGACTCAGTGAATTTGCAGCCAAAAACGAGGAGCCAAAGCAAGATGCTGGCTGTCCGAGCAGAACGAGGAAGCTCGGGATATGATGCAGTGAAAGTCTGCGATGCCATGTACTTGCGCGATTTGCCTGCGACACGATCACCAAACATTCGGCCAGAGGGGAGCAAACCAAACGCGATGGCAGCAACCACGGAGATGAAGAACTGCACGATGCCTACTATAAGCGGTATCTGAGAGTTGGTAGGATTGGGCTGGTTCTCGATAATAGTGATGTAGACGGTCGGTCCCCCCGTCAACGCGAGGATAACGAGAAGAAAGATCAAGCGTGAGGTGAGGTGCGAGGCGTTGTTCCAAGTGGTTGGGATGTACATGAACTCTGCCAGAGTAGCGAATATCATGATGAGAGTGGCAACAGCACCACCCAAGGCTGTGGCGGACCAGGTCATAGCAGGAGACGGATACTGCTTGTTCGGAGGTGCGTATATTTTGGGAGAGTTGAAGGCAGTATAGAACCAGTAGAACGATACATGGAGGATCCAGATACGGTTGAAATTGACAAGGAGATGTGCAGTGGAGCGCTTCTCGAAATAAGTCTTGAAGAAGACTCTGTTCCAATCTACGCGACGAAGGCTCAAATACCGTTTGGTAGGAGATATGTCAACCAAGCGTGACTAAATGCAGATGAGGTTGTGGGAACGAAGAAAATGAACTGACGCACGTTGTTATCGAGTACGATTCGAGCAAGGCCCTCTGGATACCAAAAGAGCTGATTGATATCATCATAACCGATGATCTGGTCGTGATCTTTCTCCCTACGAACAAATTTGCCATCGACGACTTCATAACCCTGGTCACGCATGAACTTGTAGATAGGCTTGATGATTGTCTCGAGGTAGAGGCCTTCCCGGACGGGTTCCACGCTGTTCTGACACTCTGGACTGCGATAGTAATCATCGGCGCATTTAAAAATGAAGCAAAGACACTCCGGGACGAAGCGGACGTTTCCAGCTTCACCCCAGCAAAGAAGATAGAGGGCAATTTGGCGAAGACGGTCATACTGGCTCATGTTGTTCATGGCATTGCGCCAACGGTTGAGGGCGCTGTCGAGGTGCTTTGAACCTGGGGTTTTGACAGCGCCTTTGACACTCCTAAGACGTTGGAGGCCGGGGTTCTGGGACTGACCGACAGCATCGTCGAGGTTGAGCTGGGCGGCGAAATACCATTTGCGATAGTTAGCGTGTTGACCACCAATGTAGTCTGCGTGGAGGGTGAGGAGAGCTTGGTTTGGGCTCATTCGGGAAGCCTTTGAGTCGAGTTGTTGCATGATAAAATCAAACTAGGAAAGATGAGGAGGGGAAGGGAAGGGAATGGAGTCACGGACCATGTTGCGCATTGAGTCGCGCTGGAAGCCAAACTTTTGGGTGAGATCGAGGAAGATGTCTTCTATCTCTTCCATGGAGATTGGGATTTGTTTGTCTGGTGCCCAAGCGGGGTAAGGATATAAACCCTGGCCGGGGTCGCCAAAGGGGGAGCCATACTGTTGGCTGGCTTGCGAGATGATGGATGGAGCATACGAGCGGGTGCCATGACCAGCATCTGAGGGCGAGTCGGTTGCTGGGTGCGATTTAGTTGAGTTGGGAACGAAAAGATATAAGGACGAACCGTTGTAAGGGTTGTGGTCGTAGTAGTTGTGGTTGCCAGCGAGTCTGGTCGTGCTCGCGTAGGGCGACGCGGTCTCGGAGTCGTTGTCGTAGTCCTGACGAATAGGCTGTGGATGCGGGTAGGAATGGCCAGGCGGGTGGGCCATGTCAAACGAGCGTCGGTGGTGGTAGAAAGGAACGAAAAGGTCGAAATCAACGCCGGCGATGAGGTCAGTTTCAGAGTTTGCGTGTGAAGTTTGAACGCGGTTCAACGACGCACCCTTTAAAGATATCACCTTCTCTTCATCGCGGCACACAGCGAGCTCGCTATGCCCAGCGCCGTCCCTCCCCTCGCCTTCTTCTGCATAACCGCCCTAGCCCGCCTCCCAGACCAGCTCCACCACTTTCACCCCCGCCGCATCCCCGTCAACCCCGCGCTCCTCGATGCGTTCCCCTACAAGCCAGACCTGTGTCTCTGGGCAGCCCTCGCCCAGCTTGTCCACCCCCTTCCACCTCATCTCCACGACCACGATCTTCCCCTTTCTCACCCCGATCTCCCCCTCCTCCAAAAAATACCACACTCACCCGATTTCGCGCTCGTCACCCTCGTCTCTCTCCCAAATTGCGTCCATCTGCGCGACGACGACATTGTTAATCTTCGCACTCTTCACTGTTTGCTTGCTCTCGATCTCCGTGGTTGCTCTATCTCCTCCTACGCCCTCACTGCCCTCACACGTGGGCTTGCCACATCCTCGGACAACCGCACCAGGACCGGCCCTTGGGGCCTCAGATTGCTCAGTCTCTACGGCTGCCCAAACATCGACAACGACGTCCTCTCCGTTCTTCACAAGTTCCCCCTCCTTTCTGCCGTCGGTTTGTCCCCATCCACTCCTCCCTTGTCCCAACGTGTCCCAACACAATACCTCTAGACTTGCGCTTCACGCGTTGCACCCCATCCGCGGTGAACGCACGCGTCTCCTCGCTTGGGTTTGGTCCCTCCTCTAGCAACTCCCTTTTTCACCCCGCTTCTCTCTCCTTGGCCCTGTGCACGCTCGAAAAGATCGCATATACCACATCGGTTCCCGTATCACTCTACTCCTGTCCATCGCAATCAGTTTTTCGCCTACACATCGACCAGCTCAACCATCCCATGTCTCACTCAAACAAAGTTGTCCCTGTCGATAGCTCAACTATACCACAAACGGCTATTCGGACCATATCATCCACGGAAGACATTGTAGTTTTTGTCCCTCCTCTCCGGGGACCAGCCAAGGACGCGTCGTTATCTCTGTCCAAGTCATCTGAATCTGCTAATGCTACGTCTCTCCCGACCGACCGATCGACATCCTCCGACCTTGCTTCCAATGTTTTATCCTTTTACGAGAATGCGCCGGCGCGGAACAGGCGCATTCTCCCCTTGTCCGCACAGGCTGTACAAACCTCCAAAGGCGGTAAGTTGGATCCACTGGCCATTACTCGACCACCGCCTCCGTGGAAGATCTTGCATGCCCAGAATTCCCCTGCACTACCCAATCCCGATATGGTAGCTTGTCCTCAAAATCCCTTGTCGAATAACGTTGAAAACGTGCGACAGAAGCGATCAAATTTTGGTGGGACGGGCCAGGCACTTGACAGTCCCCTCAAAGTTGATCGTGCTCGCTTGCGCAAACGCGGTTCAGACACTGTTGCCGACACGGTGCACCAATTTTCAAACAAACGGATCAAGATCGAGAGTGAGTTTGCGTTGGCAAAACGGCGGGAGGCCCTATCCGTTAAACCATGCAACCCGTTCGTGAGGGGCATAAGGTCGGTGTTTGCAGAAAGCAGTACAAAATGCTCCGACAAGCCGTCAGCACTGGTAAATGAGCCCCTTCAGGGGACGGGGCCTAGCATGCAACTGCGAACTTGCCGTTCTCTGCCTTCTAAGCCGGGAGGGACAGAGATGACCAAGCCACTGAGGCCGATCACGACCCTCAAACCACCGATACTTCCGAAGGAGCTGTTACCACCCCCGCCTCGTGCCCCGAGACCCAGAAGAAAATTGAAACAGACGCGATTGTCGTTTTCTCGAGAAGGCGAAGAGGACAGTGAGGAGGACGTTGAGCTAGACTAGATAGATCACGTGAATTGTCACTAACGAGAGTTTGACCAACGACAATTCTTTGAGACAATCCTTGATGTATTGACTCTATGATGGACTACTTTTCCAAGTTCTTGAGAACTTCCACTCAGCCGTCCTCGATACAGACGCATGATCACATTGGCGAATTTAACAGATCATGGAATCTCATCAAGGTCTGTTCTCAACCCCATACACTGGGCCGCTTTATTCATAACACGACCAGACCACGCTTGAGCATCCCGATGAGCGACAGCTTATGAGAGGAATTGAGTCGACCGATGTCCCAGCTCGTCTCCAGTCAATGGTAGATTCTCTCGTGTGGGAATCTTCCCGCACCGAGGAAGGGTCCGTACACTCCTTCCCTGCCTCACCTCCCCCGTCGTTAACTCTCACCAAGCGGTACTGGCGCCTGTCTAGAGTACCTTTTGAAGAACGGTCAGGCTTTTCCAAATTACGGGGAAGGTTGCTAATGTTCGCGTGTAGATGTGTTGGGCGCGCTTGTTCGTCTGAGTGAGCCTGATCGTCCCTCGGGCATACAGGCAGAGGTTCTCCGAGCCGTACAGAACATGGTTGTCCTCATGGACGAACAGTTCCTCGTCCACTCGGCCGTCCACAGAGCCGTGCTCAGGCTGCTCCGCAATTGTGTCGGAGATGACCTACAGGAACAACTGGACGGCCGTAATAGAGTCATGGGAGCTGCCAAGAATGCTGTAAGAAGTCAGCCTTCAGAGTATGAATTGGATTGTAAGTCGTGCACGCATGAGCAGGACACGTAGTTGATAATTTGCACAGTGGTCAATCTTCTCTGCATATTGTGCAGTCGTATCCGTACTCATCGCGAGCTGCTCATGATATTCTTCCATGATAAACACTGGTACCGCTCTGAGCCTCTATTCGCAGTGGAGGAAGAGGACGAAGAGGAGGACGAGGAGTATCCAGACAAACCTGACGATGGTCCAAGAAGTGTCTCCCCAACCCCATCACAAGCTACCATAACGTCTGCCGCACGAAAGCCAGAGTATGAGTTCCTGTTATTCAATTATCTTCTCCGTTTCGTGCATCGAGAAGGTCAAATCGGTGATTTCGCCCGCGCTGGACTCCTTTTCCTAATGGATGTGGCCATGTCCCCGGGAGGTCCCACCCACACGCGAGGAGAAGCAGTATCTGATCAGACCGTTGGAGATCCGATCACGGAAGCTGCCCTCGTCCTCGCAGAGTATATCGTGGACGGTGATTTCTCCGATGTTCTGGGTGCGGGCTTAGGTGCTGTTTACTCCTTACTCCCCACCAAACTCGAGATATGTTCTCTAGTAATTCAAGACACTAATCCAGGTGGCATGATTCTCGGCAGTACTGGACCAGAAAAGGAGAAGGAAGATGCAGAGGCCTTGGCAGACAAGAACCGTGCGATCGGACTCGAGGAATCTGGTGACCCCGACTTCAAGGCACGCCTAGATCATTTCCTCAAACTTCTCGAGTTCCTACAGGACATCATTCGGAGAAATACGATTCGCGAATCCGCAGATGGTAGGCTTGATGCGCCAGGTCTTGTTGGTGCTTCCATCGTACAGTCTATTCTTGATGCTGTGCGCAGAATATTCCTAGAAAACGTGCTATACCCTTCTATCCTCGAATGCTCAGACCTAGATGGCAGTGCTGTCGCTGTTATGTCCTACATCGATATCATGATACGAACCCTCGAAGATGGTCGACTCTTGGATCTCCTTGTCGATTTTCTTATGAGCGAAGACAGTGATGACATTAGCAAACCACATCATCGTCTCCACGGGACGCTCAATCTTAGCGACAATGTGCCGCCCAGATCCCGCTCTAGCAGCGTTGCAGACAAGAAGATACACCACCGCAAGAGTAGCGCAATGCTATTATTGGAAATGGAAGCCCCAGACTCGAGACGCCAGTCAGAATACTTCACCACAATGGCCCGTTTCACCTTGAAGGATCTTATTCTTTCCCATCTCCGCTCGCAAAATCAAGCCACTTTAACTGCAGCTCTCCAGCTTTTCCAGACAATGCTCACACGGAGATGTCATGTTTCCGTGGATGAACTCATCCTGGTCATCCCCTCCACAAGTGCAACGAGCTATCCAGAGCCTGTTATGGCCATGCCTTTTGTGGCCCCTAAAGCCTCAGGAGAAGACAGCGACGAGGAAGAATTTGTTTATCCCGGCGCGGAAGTTGAGCCCAAATCCCCATCGGGTTCTCTGCCATCTCTTCCAACATATCTACAGCCGGAAACGACGATTTCTACCCACGAGCGCGAGATGGGTCTTTATCTTGCTCTTGTGTCACGCATCGATCCATCGCACAACGACGACGCTTTCAGTACTGGGTACGACCATTACTTGCACGACGCTCTAACTTCCATCCAAAGTCATTCCTGCTTCCACATAAATGTCGACGAGGACCTCGAATCTCGGTCAAAACAGAGACACCGACTGAATGTCAAAGACCCGATTCTTTCTCTCATTCTGGATTCACTGCGCAAATTCTTTTCCAACTCACCCAAGATGAACATTTCATTGACGGGTGTATTGGCAGAACTAGCGCTTTGCCCAAATAGGTCCATTTCAGGGTGGCTTACATGCAATACGAGCGACGTTCCGCCGCCCAATGCAGTGTCGGACGATGTCCGACTGGAAGACATGCGAGATGACCGTTCCATCGATTTCGAGATTGATGAAAAGCTTGTCACAGAGACCAACATCCTTCCTGCAACTCGACTAGACGAGAACTCGCGCCCTGTCGTGCACACAATTCTCCAGAGCCTCGCTGGCCAACTTGAGCGATATCGCCAGCTTGTGGACAACTTTGACAAATACCTTCTTGAACGTCGACAAGGCTTATTATTTTCGGAGAACCTGACGGATGCGCTGACACTCCCTCTTGAGCCTGCGATGGATCTGGGGCTTTCTAACCCACTTTCTATTTCCGTGACGTCCTCGAATTCCCCGGACACGAATGCCCAACGTCCAAAGTCCAAGCCAAAGACCCCTTCGTCAATAGTTTCGTTTCTCACTCCGAGGAAGAGCAAGTCAAAGGCACAAACGCCTGCGGAAGCTCAGACACTTGCCGAAGATGATAGCAAGATAACGCCGAGACCTTTTGCCCCCCATTATCAACAGACTCGAGATATCGTTGTTGAGCCATTCATCGTACCGCACCCTTCTGAGCCATCTAGCATGTGGGCACCAACACAAACGTCTAGCTGGGGATCGGATGAGGAAGACGTGTTCTCAGCTGGGAGCCACTGGGGAGGAGGGCACGTCAAGAATGCTGAGGGGTCAGATGACCACAAAGACCGACATTCGCCTAGTCACATCACTTTATCCCACCTATTGGACAACGTGGTCATTCTGGAGGAGTGTATCAAAGAGCTGGTGGCTATTATTCAAGCACGAAGGAGTCTGGGGATTGATTCCCTGAGATACGTGTAACAACAGATTAATCACATTAGGAATACACAAAAACGCCATCTTGATTAATTGCGAGCGACATAGAAAAAAGGTGGTAGCACAGCCGCCTTGAACAACAGGTCAAATTGCCTTCTTGACCCGACCTCTGCCCCGACCTCTGCCCTTGCCCCTCAATGCCTTTGCCTTGCTTGTCGCAGGATTGGATTGGGTACTCTCGGACATCTCTTCGTCAATTTCGGGGAGGGCGGATCGAGGTTTCTTTAGAGGGGTCCCCGTTTCTCCAGCGTCTTCAGGCTCGGTAGCCCTTTTCCGCTTCTTTCCTTTTGCACCTTTCTTACTTGAACTCTCTTTCTCGTCCATGTCCGTGTATTTCGCGGCCAAATTGTCTAGGAAACCATTTCTGGCCTTCTGCCTCTGAAGAATGAGGGCTTGGAGTGCCGAAACATCTTCCTCCTCAGCGTCGGCCTTTTGTTTCCCTTTCCCCTTGCGTGCACCAACTTTGCCTGATCCATAGAACTCATCCCAAACTCCCAATTCCTTGGCTAACTCCTCCGCCTCCTTGGCTTCTTTGTTCGCTTGTTTCTTTCGGACGAGTTTGGCCTTCTCGTCCCTGGATGTGGAACGCCAAAGTGGTAGGTCGGGCAGCTCGTCTTGGGCTATGAGCTTGGATAGTATAGAAACGAAACGTGGTTCATCGTCTATAGTCGAGTGGGGGATGTGTTTCATGATTTCACCAAGAGCACCGTCTGTTTCATGGTATGCGGTTATGAGATCTTGGACCTCTTCTGAGGAACCTGAAGATGCAAGGCATGAGCTTAACACAGCGTATCGTCGACCCAATAGCTACCTTGGTATTCCTTCTTCATTTCATCGAGTCTGCCACGGCTTACTTGATCAAAAAGGTCTTGGAAGTATGCATCCCATCCGCCATCATCGCCAGGATCGATGATACTGTCACCAGTTGTGCCCGTTCTATCGTACTTTTTGCGCCGTATGTCGTCGCTCAGTACAGCGTAGGCGAAACCTATCTGCTGGAAACGCTTCAACGCGTGTGCGCGTTCGTGTTCGGAGGAATTGGTATGTTTGTCTGGGTGGCATAAAAGGGCGAGTCTTCTGTAAGCTTTCCTGATGTCTTCCTGGGATGCGTCCGTTTTGAGTGCGAGGACGTTGTACAGGTTGACGTCGTCCTCGCCGGGGAATATCTGCGACATTTCCGAGTCCTCGTCCATCGGTGGTAAACAGCAAGCGTGACATGTACACGACGTGACACACGCGTTCATCCGCTTCCGGAAGGCGACCCCTTGCCGAACCAACCTTGTCCTCTACTACCGACGAGTTGCTACAGTTTTGCATGAAAATAAGGCACTCCTTGTCTTTTGCGGCGAGGGACCTTGGCCGTTTCCATGTTCAAAAAAGTACAATGACCCTTCTGGTTTCAGGCATGTCGTTATGTGGGCCATATATCTCACAGCATCTTATTCTTCCTTGCCGATCTCTAGTCAGACTCGATCCGACGGCCGTCAACTAAGCGCCGCACTGGACTCTTAAGCTCGCGCTCCACCACCACTACACCTGTAAAATGTCCCGTTTCTACGCCAACGTTCTCCCTCGAGCTCATCCATCGCACTATCAACCCCAATCCGTGAACGCGGTCCAATATATGCATCCTGCTCCTCATACTGTCCCTGTGTCTCGCAACTCTCCGCGTTCGTCTTGGCTTGTCTTGTGCTTATTCATAGCTGATATCTCTCCAGCCTCCGATTTTGACAGCATGATAAAGGAAAGATTCACCAAGACTGACGACAACTTCCGTTATGCCATATCGTGTTTACACTTACACCCCGAGAACATACGGCAACTTTCAGACTGTGTCAAGCACCTCCGTATTTATAAAGTAAAAATTTCAAACATACTCAACGGAGTACACTATTAACTGACATCCAACCAGAATCTTTTCATGCACACTTATGTGCATCTCGTATCATGTTGTCAAACCAAGTGGGTGGTTTCTTTCATTCATTTGAGCAATCAACTTAGGCGACAACACAGTCCGGATCGGTTGCTAGAATACGTCAACGAATGGGTGGGGTGGGGCAGTGTCAAGCAACTTGCTTGCCATTCCTTGATAAGAGACCCACTTATTGACTTGTGGAAGAGTGTAAGACATCTGTTGTTCACTCGTTGGTGATCGTCTCACATCCTTATCAGTGCAAATGCAATCAGCACAAATTTCTCCTTGATCGACATTTTGTAATAGACGACGATGACAGTTATCTCCTTTGTCTCCTCCTTTACTGTAGCAAGGTTCCGGCTCTGTATGAACTGCACAGAAAACCAGCAGTCAGGGCACGCCATGGGGATTTGAAAGAGTCCGAACAGGTCATAGAGCTGCTGTGGCAGGTGGGCAATCTCGCTTTGCGGAAGTGTCACATGACGCATTGATCCATCTCAGTTCATCATGAAACACCAGGGGAACGAAGACGAAGTGCGTCGCCTACGTGCTTGCATCTACCGCATGGCAAGGAAGTATGCATATCTTCCGCATGACTTGCAGATTAGAGACCATCGTACATCTAACAAGCAAGATTTTGGTCGTGGTACAAACGGGGTATTAACGAAAGTCAGAATGGAAGGCAAAGATGTCATTATCAAGAAAATCCCAGGTGGTAACCGTGTCTCCCAGAGGAAACACCTTGAGGTCTGTCTATTCAGTGGATAAATCTCATCACGGACTGAGTTCTGGTTTGCCAGATGTTTGCCAGCGAGGCCATCCTGTGGGGGACCCTACGACACAAAAACATTGTTCCATTCATCGGAGTCATCACAGAGGGCTTTAACATGGGCCTAATCTCACCATTCTTCAAAAATGGAGACGTCAGGAATTTCATGAATAGACAGGACCCTAGGGATCGGCTTGCCTGGGCGGGGAGGTTGGGCAGAGATCTCGCAGAAGCCTTGGAATATATCCATTCTCACGAGCCGCCCATCATCCACGGGGATATCAAGGGGGTAAGAAATATCCATTGTCCACCCCCTTCACCTCTGAGATCTCGTTAGGATAACGTGTTGGTCGATGATAATGGCCGCGCATGTCTTGGAGATTTTGGACAATCCCACGCCTCGGACTCGGGTAAATACCTTGATTCCACGCGTGTTGGTGACCCAAAGTGCCCTTACAATTGGATGGCGCCCGAAATCATGCAAGGAGAACGTACTAAATCCTCGGACAAGTCCGATATATACTCTTTTGGGTGTGTCCTGTATGAGGTATGCTTACATTCCTCGCAGTCATGTTGATGCTTATGGCGTGATAAGATGGTGTCTGGCGAGTTTCCGTTCCAGGGTCTCGCAGAAAACCAAGTGACGGGCTGTGTCCTGAGGAATGAACGCCCAAGTAGACCAGGATCGATCAGTAGGGATCATCCGCTTTGGCGTGTGATCAATGCATGTTGGAAGCATCATCCTGAGGATCGACCCCCTGCGGAGCAACTCGTTCGTCTCCTCAGATAATATTTATCCTTACAACTGTATCGATAGCTGATCAATCGATATGCCCTGAATTTTGTAACTCTGGTCCACCGATGATCCTCATTTATCATAGGAGTTCGAAGGTGGTATCGATTCAAAAAGTATGGAACATAATTAGAGAAAATTCAACGTCCTTACAGTAGATAGGGAAGGGTAGAATCCGCAAGCCTTAAAAGACAACCCCGCAAACGTAACGCATAGAAAAGGATGCGAATTGTTGTTCTCGTGAACTATATCCAAAAACGCTCGTGATGTGTAGTTCGTGGCCCATAATACCGGTCGCGACTGGGATTTCACTCAATAGATATTTGTGGCTGGAGCGGAGTGCCCAAGTATGATTGCCGCTCAGCCATGCCCCCTGGTGTTTTCGGCGAAGATAAGTATTGTTGGTCTGCATTTATATCTGAGAACAAAGCGAAAGTTAATCACCCATTTTGAATGCATCTGGATTTTGCTGCCGGACAGGCTTATAGAACTGACCATGAGTCTTGGAGTCGTGCAAACCCTTGTCAAAGTCATGGAAGCACTTGAGACCGACCAAAAAGGTGATTAATAAAAGCAAGAAGGCGACAATCGCTGCAGGCACTCGATTCAATAAAAAGCCACTTGAATACGCGGGTACCCACTGAAAACGGTGAGAGTTGCACGAGTGGTGATATATTCGCCTTCGGAAGTCCGCTGATAAAAGCGAACAAGCTTATAGACTACGATTCAAAGGAAAGTTTAGCTGGCGAAAGCACACCCGGAACTGTACTGACCAACTGTACGAGTGAAACCAAGTGTCCAGATTAGCAACTAGCCAGCGAGGTAGAAAACGACCTTACAGTAACTCATGCATGGTATCATCAACGCGAGTCCTGTCGACATCATCCTGAAGACAAATAAGTGGGTGAAACAGACGGCTAAGCACAAAAGTCGCACCATTTAATTTCTCGCTGAACAGCATAGGCACAGCCAGCTATCAAGAAAAGGACCACAGGAATGGCAGTAATGGTAATTCCAAACTCGGCGGAATTAGTAGAAAGAACAACGATAAGGAGCTATTGCGTGACATCAAGGACTCGTTGATCTGATTGTAAAGCGGGGTCGCATACCTGCATAGTGACACCAACGAAGCAAAAGAAATCGAATTTGAGGAGACAGATAAAGACCTGGTAAAACTGGTACATTGCTATTGGATTACGGTGAGTCACCGGTTCGGATGGTGGTATGAATATCACCAACACTTCAACTTGGGGCTTGCCCCGACAACATGAAATATGACCCATCTAAAGGCAATGAGTCCCTGAACTCCGCTAGGAATGACGAGCTCACCCAAATTCTCCGTATAGTTGTTTGATCCAGAAAATTAGGAAGAGCCATGACGCGGCTATGACACAGGGCGCGACTATGAGGAAAGGCTTGACCTTGTCCCATAGCCAATTAGGGTCGACACATTGCGGCAAGGTGCAGTTCACGAGTGCCGCCCTCGTTTCATGCACTTGAAGGGCAGAGAAAACAATGAGAGCGCAGTGAAACACTAGAAAATGTCGTCAGCTAACGGGACATACGATTTGAACAAGAGCAGTACATATAATGCCCAATAGTTGAATAATGTTTCTCGACCGCAAAGCATCATAAGCCATGAAAAGCTCGAATATCCTGAAAAATCCATATTAACAACGCCCAAGTACTGGAAAAACAGCCTACTCGGCCAAAATGAAGAGAGCGAGATAACAGGGTAATGTCTGGGAGGATAATCAGCTTTCTCACAGTAATGGATCTCACATCGCGCTACCTTGTAGGTGCTTTGATCGAAAGCATTGCCAAGTTGTTCCCGTACCTATGGAAGACTTCTTGTATCTCTCTCACATGCCACCAACGTGTCACTCACGATTCCGAAGGTGGATGCAACCATCGCGATAACTATTGTGGCTTCTGATATATGAATTAGCATTGTTGAGGTCATGACATTTAAAGAGTCGTTTGCTCACGGACTGCGACTGTGGGACGATGATTTGTGAGAAAGCTAAAAACTGGTGCAAGCGCCTGGGCGTACTTGTAATGATAAAGGCACGTTGGGCCCTGGTACCTAGCAAAGGTTCCACCGCCATCCTGAACGAAGGAAGCAAGTCTGAGGAATCGAGACTTGACTGTGATGGCGAAAGCTTGAAGCTGCGTTGTACAGGATGGAAACCGTTTAAGTGCCTGGGTGGCTGTGCATAACTAAGCGAGTGTAGTCAAGAGCTTTAAGCGCTTTAAGCCTTCAAGGTTGTTTTTCACTTTAGCACATTCAAAGGAGGACAAGTTGACCACTCGCAGGTCTTCAAAATTCAACCCCTCTCAAGACACACTCCTTCACGGCCCTCGCAACGAACAGCTCCTCCCTCCATAATGATTGGATGTTTTCCGACATCCATCCAACCCAGCTAACCTCAGCCCTTTGGTCTTGCGCAAAATCTGAAGTTGTTATGGATTTCTCTGCTCTCTCAATGAGCATGTTGCACAGAAGCTCAACCGTCTTCCTCCAGGATCGTTCGTTCTCGCAAGAAATTCGTGGTCGCTTGCCCATGACCACATCTCGCCATGTTTGAATGACATCTTCGTCCGCAGAGCCAACGGCGACGACCAGATGGTGTAATCGTAGTGCCGTGATCAGCCGCCAAGATGGTTGAGCACCGTCTGCAGTCGAATGCAATGTCCAATCGCTTTGCAAGGCTTGAAATTATGGTCAATCGTTACAGAAAGAGACTCACCCCCAATAACCCTCTGCAACGAGTAGAGCTTCTATAACCTCACGAAGGCACACATCTGCGAAAACAACCTTCTCAACCAAATCTTGCACATCTACTTCTCCGCCTGGAGAAGGCCCATCTTCGGAGAACACGTTCACAAATCCATATTCCACGAATAACGTTTTGTTCGAGTGCAGTCCATACGTTAGAAGGATTTCGTCATCCTCGTCTATGTTCATGTTATCGGGACAAACGAATTTGAGTCCATCACCAATCGAATTTACGGGGGCACCATTTCGAATCTCGGAATCTGACGGGACGGGGGTCACACACGCTTGACCTGAGGTGTGGTTGGCGAAGTCTATAATGGGACACATCGTCACATTGTCCGGATCCGTTTTGGCATGTTTCAGACGGTAATAGATGCATCGGGTATTCACTGTTTAAAGAAAAAAAAAGATCTGGCAAGTTCACCATAATGTGAAGCAAGATTACCATTGAGCCAAGCCCATAAAAAGTCCATGGCCGCATGGGGTGCTTCAGGGCTATTCAATGACCCCTGAGCTGTGACCGTTATCGATGAAACCCTTTGCTACACCTCGATAAGATTGAATGATGTGGTGGTTCGGGAGAGTTGTATGCTCACAAGGAAAGTCCGCACCTTGCACCAGTCACCCCAAAAACGAGTGTAGAGACGATGCAGTGCCGCCAGGACACTCGGTGGCAGACGGTTCAGTAACGAAGTCTGCAAATCGTCCGCCTTGTTGAATTTTGATAGGACAAGCCAGGAAAGGGGATGACTCTCAAAATCCCTGGGCAGAATTGATATATAAGGTCCAAAATATGGCTCAGCGCTATCCTCGTCAGCTTTTGGG
>JBBPSB010000073.1:0-63884 GCA_038093375.1 Xerocomus brunneocitrinus | reverse complement strand
CGACGGTCTGGGCACGCTCGCGTTCGTATGCAGCGTGCTCCATATGTCTCTGGGGTACAGCGCGGGCACCGACGCAAAGACGTCGGCCGCTGGTCCGCGGCCGTACCGGATGTGCGGGGGGAGGTGGTGGTACGCGAGCGCGTCCTCTGCGAGACCCCGGCGGGACGCCCTGCGCGAGACCCACTCAAAGTCGTCGTCTGTGGCTTTGACATTGTCTGGCTCGGACGCCGCGTCCGAGTCGTCCTCGAGAAAGTCGCGGTGGATGTCGCGCAAGTCGACGAGCTCGACGTCGGGGGCGGTGGTGCCAAAGTCGAGCCCTGTGACTTCGACGGGGCCGATAAAGGACGGGCGTGGGGTGTGGGTGAGGTGTCTGTTGAGGATGTCGACGAGGGTGTTTGCGAGAGATGCGTCGAGTTTGTGCCAGTCCAAGTCGATGGACATGGTTGTAGAGTAATAAGATTATCTATTCTACAAGCTAGCTGGCGACTAGAACACGCAGAGTACTATCGAGATCGCCCTCATTTTCAGACAATGCCTTCTCCGCCTGCGCTTGGGATATGTCAAACTCCTTCACCTGAAGACGCAGTCAGACACGGTTGCATCGCTGTCGAATACACGTACGATAACGTCGACGTCTTCCTTCTTCACCGTCACCGGACCCTTGACTGACTTGGCTGGCTTGCGGTCGAGCACCAACTCGCGGAGACTTGCGTCCAGCTTCGTCTTGGAATACGAATAGCCGTCACTAAACTATGCCCCATGAATACGATGCGAGATGGACGATAATCAGTACACACTTGGGCTATCACTTCTGCCTCCCGTCCGTTGTACAAGTCGGTCATGGTTTGGCGTATCTGTGGCAGTGCTCGTCATCTCACAGCACAAGTCGGTCGTGTTTATTTTTTGGTCCAAGGTTAATGATTATTACAGCCAACACCGGACTAAAATGCCAGCAAACGTCTTACTCTACGAAGAATACCTACGGGTTCTCGTGCGCCAGAATAACGGGGTACAACGGCAATAGGGGAATTGAAGGGAACCAAGAAAGAACGTAGAGAATGCACACGCGAATAAAACGGAAGACGCACGAAGCTGCCCACAGGCAGGACAACAGCGAGGAACGGATCTAATGCAAAGCGATATGGAACCGTCGAGGGCGTTAACAACGTTATATAATTGAAATAAATTTCGCTTGCACTTGCTTGGGATTGCGGCGATACTACGCAACGCAGGGGATAGTTGCTGAGCAATAGTTGGTAGATAGGCTTGCAAACGTCTAATAGAACGGGGTATATCTGGTCATCATGTTAGAAGTCGTATGGTAAAGAATTCAATAGTTCGGTGTCCACATGTCACAGTCGCTCTTCTGGTCGAGGAGTGGGTGTACGCGATGGGAAGGGCGAGCCGTACGGTGCGTTGAGATACCGAGACGTGGATTCCATCTCCAAAAAGTACTCGTTCTCTACCAGTGACCCTGACTTATCGCCTAGTCCAAGGGCAGACGCAAGAACTCGGGGGCTCCCAAATGGCGACGGCCTCTGTGCAGTAAATTCTCCGAGAATGGGATCCTTTTTGCCGATGGACAGATCTGGAAATGGTGTTTTACCCCCAGAGGACATGGCGATGTTCTCTTTGGGTGGTGGCTGGTTGTACATTGCAGTAGCAGCAAGTACGGTCGAAGCCCCAATGACAAAAGTGGGCGTGACATGAAAGTCGAAAAGCGCCACCGACGCAAGGAAGGAAAGGATAATGGAGATGGACGTAGCAAATCCTTTGAGGATATTGTCCGAATACTTGATGACAACCGCCGTGACGAGGCCACCAAAGACCTGGACTGCCACAGTTGCCCATGCCCAACCACCAAAATTGCGGAAGGCGTAGCTAATGAGACCGTCGGAAGTAGGGAACCCGGGTGCGTACAGGATGGGTGCGAGAGCCGGGAGAAGGGAAAACAATGACAGCTGGACGTTCCGTACCCATAGATCGGCCTTGGAATTCTTTAGCACCATTTCAAAGTAGACTCCGGCTAGACCAGAGGTGAAACAAGCAGCTGTGACGGCACCGAATCCTTTGAGTGGGCTCATGATATGAATGTGCAGTGGTGCTGCATCGTGAGCGCTGCCTACACGGATTTCTCTTGGTCCGGGGTTCGAGGCCGAAGTTTGAACTTGGACGATACCGACGCCAATGGCCAAGAATAATAGTGAGAGCCACTTTGTGGACGAGAGCCTCTTACGAAGAAGCATAACGGAGAATGCGGCGGTAGTCAAAATCTTCATCTGATAAGCGACTTGGAATGAGGCGACAGGCAAGTTTCCGATAGCAACGAATTGGAGGGAGTTCTGCACGACGTAAAGTAAGGCGGGAATCGAGAGCTTCCAACAGTCTGTGCTGAAGATTTCGCTGCAAACTTGACGGAAGGGAGCGGACCAGGGTGCAAACGAATAAACCACACCGGTGAGAGAATTGCGAGAGGATAAAGGTAGATCTGCATCCCTGGCCCTCCAAAGCGCAATCAAAAAGGATATTGAACCCTTTAAAATCTCTCCTAGAAGGACGGCCGAAGCTGGAGAGTATGCGAGATGCGATGGGATCGAAACCCGTGAATAATGCATCACGATGGACAATGACGCATTCTGCACAGCAAGGGCAATGAGACTTGAATAGAACAAGTTTTAGTTGGGATTGGTAACCATGAGAATGAATAGCACTGACGAAACATATTTCAAGGGCATCCCACAAAGTGTTGGATGTTTGCATGCGGCGCGAAACTCGGGTGATACGTCGACAGGGGATTGATTGAGTAGGAGACCTGATGATTTAATTGACAAACTGTCGAGGGCGGCGGGTGGGAGAAGTGGTGCAAGACGGGGACTTGGGGGCGGCATAGCGGAAAGGTTGGGAGACGAAGGCACGGAACGAACTGACGATGGGTAGGCTCGGTGGTACATTTCATTTGAGGGAGAAAGCACTGCGGGGTGTGAAGTCAATACGGACTACACGGTAGGGGGAACGGGTGGTTCACTTTCAGTTGGGAAAGACGACTAGTGGAGTAAACATCAGTTTCGGTGCTTGCAAAGAGAGCGGGCGGTGCGTACCACCCAAAGACGCGATCCGACGAGGCTGTTGGCGGAGGAAAGCAGTGAAATCCACGGTAAGAGAGATGAAGACCAAAAAATAAATGACCCAAGTTGTTCGGCCAGACGAAAAAAACGAAAAGAAAGAAAAAAAACGAGGGCAGGGTCGGGCTCGAATACGAACAAAGTCGTAGACGCGTGTTGGTTTTTGTTGGAGGGCGCAGAGGGATTGCGCGCGAAAAAGAAGGAAGAGACAACGAAAATCCCGACTACCCGCCACTCGGCTGAGGACCGTTGTCACATCACTCTCGTCATCAGATTACTACCAGTTCAATTTCATTCTACAATATGTACAGGATACAGTCTACATCATCTCACGCAGTACAGCCAGCTAGAAAGAAAAGGCGTCAGCACAAGGGCGAATTTAAAAGAAAAAGACAGTAGCAGAACACCTCAGCCTCGCCTTTAATTCTCCATCCACCTCCAACTGTCGCGCACGACACCCTCAAAGAGAGGGACCCTTGCGGGCGGGATGTGTTCTTTTACCAGGATGCTCATCCTCGGTGTTCGACCAAACGGAACGGAATCAAACTCACATTATCAAAACCATCTCACTGGGAGACCTGTGGGCCTGTCAGAGACCGGCCGCTTTCACGAGAACAGAAACTCACTATTGACACGCTACTGGTACATCTTAGATAAACGCTGTAGACATCTCCAGGTGATCCTGCGTCCTAATCCCTCGACCAACGGGAGGAATATCAGCAAAGATTGTTTTTGAGACGACCCGCAAATGTTCATCTTCGACGTTTGTCTGGACCGTCCATCCTTTGAGATTGCATAGTGCAGGAGGATAAACAGTAATTTGGACGTCGTTGGTTTTTTCTGTTTAGCGGATTCGGTTTATATACTCACCCGGAAGATGCCGGTGTTCACCCAGGAAAAACTGAGCGCATGCAAGACTTGGACAGATGTCTTCCTCAGCGTTGACCCGCTCTACCTTTGGGACGCTCCTCAAGCAGTCCAAGTTCTCCTCTTTCGACCCCCGCATCAGCCAGGTATACACCACACACGGCGGTGATGCCCACCGTGGTCACTGGGGCTTCAAGCGGCCTCTCCCTCTTCGGCGGCGCGGAGCCTACATCACCGTAAAGAAGGTCGACACTCCAGAGTACCAGACAGAATGGAACTCTGCAGAACCACAGGCATTGTGGATCAAGAACTGGGACGAACTCAAAGTAACCCCCCAGCAGCCCTGGTTCGGCGAGGATGCAGCAGAGGAGCATATCATCGACTCCGATTATGTTGCCCAGACCCAGAGCCCAGAACATTGGCGCCAGCCATACATTCCAAATCTCGAAACCATGACGCGTAAAGAGTTTGCGCAATACCTCGACAAAATACGCGCTTGCAGGGATAATTTCCTCGAGAAGCGGATAGCTCGTGAACAAGATGGCGACCTGACTTCGTACCAGCTCAGCAATCTAAACAAGTCATCTACTTCATGGCACGATCTCATTGCCACCCAGTTCTCGCGACAGCGCCGTTCCAATCCACGTAGCAAGGCGATCGAGCATTTGCCTCACACCTCCGGCGGGTTGAGCTACGCCCAATACCCACCGCTGCAGACCTTTTTGATGACCAAGGAGCGCAAAGGTCGCCTGGCGGATGATTGGAGGGGCAAGGACAAAAACACGATGGGCTACGTGGCATCATTTGGAGGCATGGCTGGTTTGGTGCAGAAGAAGAACGCTGGACTGTCACGCCCTGTGGTCTGGGAAGACCCCAATCACACCGGAGAGGTCCTGATCAGGCCACAGAAGGCGATCGTCAAAAACTGGCCCATCGTCGTGGGGGAAAGGCAGGGGTTGAAGGCGGCAAAGGTGGATTTAGATTTGAGAGTTTGGGATGAGCAGTCGCACTTCCGGAGCAACCCACATTCTCCTGGGTCGGCCCAGTACATTGCAGCAGAGCCGCCGCGCACTGTCGAGGAGCTGACGACGCGGATTGCGGTGAGCCAGGCAGGGGCGAGGAAGGGGAGAAAGTCGCGCCATGTGACGACGATCTCTCTGCTCAAGTCGGCCATGGCAAAGTCGATCATGCCGTAGTATATTGACGTGACAATTTATCGCGTGTGACTTAACGTGACTGTTGAGCGCGTCGCACCTTGTTTCCCACCTTCGACCATCCGCGTGCTCGCTGCCACCACCAACGACGACGACGACATCCAACGATGCCGCGAGAGCCCACAAACCGCAGAAAGTCCTCGTTTGGGACACGAAGAGGTCCCCCAAGACAACACATTCCCTTCCGTGCCGACGACCCCGCTCGCGGAAAGAGAACAGGGATGGCAGTCGGTTACGTTGACAGAAACTCGGACGAGATCGAGCCGTTTGATGAAGTCATAAAGCAAGCCGATGACCGTCCTCCTCCACGCATCAAGTCTATCAAGAAACGTGTGTCTCTTGCTCCCCCTGTCGAGTTCGTAGACGAATACGGCGAAATGTCCATGGAGTTGGCCGAGAGTGAGCATCAGCAGAACAGCACGATTCTACCAAACTCATGTTCGATTCCTTCCAGGCAATCAGGGTAGTCCGCTGGCTTACTTTACGAATGCAAACCACGTGTATGCTCCCAGTAGCTCGAGACGATCAATCATTTCCCGCCCTTCTATGCGGGCATCCGAAATTGATTATGACCAAATTCCTTCTCCAAATGCATATCTGTCTGCACGGTCGTCAACAAACAGGCGAGCTTCGTCGGCTCTCTCAAAGTCGTTTGTTGCCCAGGAGCCAACCCCAGACCCTGAATTTGATTATGCAGACCCAGGGGGGTTTGACGATTTCGAACCTTCACAATTCAATGAGAGTCCACCGAGATCACGAATCCCAGAAGCCAGTCCAGAGGGTGCGAGAGAGGTTGAGGAGGTTGCAGGGGAGGATGAAGAGGTTGCAGGAGAAGAGGAAGAGGTTGCAGAGGTGGAGCAAACAATCACTGCACGACCGAACAAGATTGACAAGGGCAAGCGGAGAGCAGAGCCAGTGGAAGATGACGAACAATCAAATACTGGACCATACGATACAAACGGAGTGGAAGACGACATTGCACAGGGTCTCGAAGAGGCGGAGAACGCGCAGGAAGACGAGGATAATGCTCCACCGGCAAAGAAGCTGAGGGATGAGCCAGCCAAGTCGAGAAAACCACGGCCAGAGAAACGTGTCACGAGAGCTCCTGTTGAGCGTGCGTATTGTGTGCCAGCTCTATGTATGCTCGACTCAAACAAATGCAGGCTCCCCTTCCCCTGACGGGGTACGACGTGGACGCCGTCACCGCTTCAAGCCCTTGGAGTGGTGGCGGCAAGAGAAAGTTGTCTATGGGCGACGTGACGCTGGTGCGATCCTCGTTCCTCAGATCAAGGAAATCGTCCGCATCCCTCAGGAGCCAGTCAAACCTCTTGGAAAAGTAGGAAAGCGTAAACGTGGAACAACAGTCATCCGAGGCAAGAGCAAGGGGAGCACACCATTCAACCCAGAGGAGGGTTGGGACGACAACACGCCTACGGATGCGCCTGTCATTGACTTTGACACAAAAGAGGACTTATCACGACGTAAGGATCGCACCAAAGCTGGGCATTGTCAAAAGGCTAACCTGAAGATTTGTTCAGGTGTTGCATACCTGGCCAGGATGATCGAGCCTAAACCGGCCGCAAATAGCAATTGGTTTTTCCAAAAGGTCTTCGGAGATGGCGATTTTATCGCCGCTGGTCAAATTCATATACCTGCGGGATCCCAGAAACCGAGCAAATCCACTAAAGATAATACATACGTACGTGGGGCGCTTGTCATTTTCCTTGGCTCTCGTAAAGTTTTAACTTTTACATAGGTGTTTTATGTGATTCAAGGCGCCGTGTCGGTTTTCATACACGAAACGAACTTTATCATCACCACAGGCGGGATGTTTCTCATTCCTCGAGGTCTGTGCGCACCCACCCTTCCCGTGGTCACAATAATAACAGCTAACGTCAGGCAACACGTACTACATCGAGAACATTGCGGAGAGGGAGGCCAAGCTGTTCTTCACGCAAGCCCGGATGATGCCCGCAGAGGATGGCACGGAGGCGCAGCATACGTCTCGGTCGGCACCTCCTTCGTCTCACCGGAGAGTAGTTTCCAAAGGCAAAGCGTGACGGTCTTGCAAGACAGCAGTGTATTCCTGGGATGATAAGCAGCATTTTGTATTTACATGTCTATTGCAGTTATTCATGCATTCGTGGCAACACATAACATTCAATTCAATTTCGAGTCTGGCCGATTGGCATCAAGTACATAACATTCATACAGAATCTTTCTAACTAAGCAATGGTTGGAATCATGGGGTTTAGTCACATAGTTGGAGCATAAGTGCATGACGACAATACCCGGCCGGAAAAGGTAGCGACGGACTTTTCCATGAGAATTGCCAATAGGTGAGCTATCTGGCGGACAGTGCATCTTGAGACGGACGAGGGGAGTTACCGAGAATGCGGTTGACTGCAGTAAAAGGGTTGACCGAGGCGATAGGTCACGAGATGCATCCTCGCAAGCATGTATGCCGAGGTTCGGCCAGAAAGGGCGACGGAATTCGCTCAAACCCATGAGCTACACCGGATCGAAGTAGTCGTCAGCGCCACGCGACGTCAAAACACAGTGACACCGGATTGGGTCCCGGCGTATTGGCTCTTCATGTCGTCCGCGTCTGTCATCCCGTCTTGACTCTTGTAGTCGTATCCGCTCATGCTTCCCATGTCGGTTCCGGCTGCAGAGGAGAACGAACCACGCCTGCGAAGGCGGTCCGACTGCGCGTATGCCAACGATCCACCCCCGCCAATGCTGGCGCTGCTAGGCGGGCCAGCATCCTGAGAAATGATGGAGCTGGCATAACTTCCGTAAGTGCTGCGTTTGCCCGCACCGCCAGGCCCGCGCGGCACACCAGGTGGGAAACCTCCAGTAGCGGCGAACATGGGAAGACCAGACGAGTAAGTTGCCTGTGAGCGCAAGGACTGTACGTCGGAAGGAATATACGCAAGAGTGTCATGGGTACGATAGAAATTGGTATCGAAGCGGCTGGGGGTGCCAGAGCGTCCTGTTCCGCTGACGGGCAAGTACTCGCGCGCGCTAGTTTCGTGTCGGCGGAACGAATCTATCTTGAGAGCACGACGAGGTTTGCTAAACTGAATCATACTTGGTTGGAGGTTGTTAAGTGGTCCTTCGACCAAACAGTTCTTCTCCTTATAATGAGTAAGCAAGTAATGCCAAAGGGGGTGCTGTAGGAGAGCATTAGCCACGATCGAGGCACATATAAGATGCAGCTTACCTTGCTCAAAACTTTTGGATTCCCAAGGATAACAATACCATACTTGGCACGAGTGAGGGCGACGTTCAATCGACGAGGGTCGTTCAGGAAACCGATCCCTTGATGTTCGTTGCTCCTCACGCAACTGAGGATGATATAATCCTTTTCTCTCCCTTGGAATGCGTCCACGCTAGCAACCTCAATCTCCTTGTACAAGTCCTTCTTAAGCGAACCATTGAATTGCATGTAGTTGACGATGTAGGAGCGTTGTCCTTCGTACGGTGTAACGATACCAATCTGCGCAGGAACAACGCCGGACTTGAAGAATTTTGTGACAATCTTCTCCACATTCGAGGCTTCCGTCCTATAAACAGTACATAAGCGCACCTCGGGAATGTTCTAATGTTACATACCTGTTAAGGAAAGAGGTCCCACTAGATGATATCTCTTCCTGTCCCAGGTTCTGATAAAAGAACATGGGAGTATCAGGAACAGGCCAGGGGAAGTCAACATTCTTGCGGAGGCGTTCAGGGGCAGTAACCCCATTTTGCAATGTGCCTTCATAGAACATGTTGGATGGGAACTCCGAGCAACACGGATGCATGCGATACTGAACTTGAAGTCGAATGGGGCGGTTGCCAAGGACAACGAGGCGCTCGAAAAGCGACTGAGTGAGACCAGCGCGGGCGGCCTTCTTGTTCATAATGACTGGCCCGAGCTGTTGATGATCGCCAACTAAAACGACTTGTTTGCAACCAAGGACAAGAGGTATCATGCACTCTGATCAAAGATAAGTATTCGATCAGACAAAACTATCACGAGACATACCTGGTTCAGCAGCCTGGGTCGCCTCATCAATAAGGACGGTTTTGAACTTGAACTTGCTCAGCCTTGGATCACCAGCACCAACACACGTGCAACAAATCACATCCGCCGCGCTCAGGATCTCCTTCTCGCACTGTCTGATGAGGGTCTTGTACTTGCGCTCATCGTTTGAGCTCAACTCCCCTTGCTCGTTCTTCAGTTGAATGAGCTTCTGAAGCTCAACATGTGTGGTACTATTTGCGACTTGCTGGTGCAAAGTCAAAAACGCGACGCTAGAATCCAGTGCCTCGCGGGATTTGGCTGTAAGACGGACAACTTTCAAGCCCGTAGCATGTATCTTCTCTGTCAACTGATCCACGGCAACGTTGGAGGGTGCACAAACGAGCACTTGACCAGGGTTCATCTTCGCCAAATGGTAGACAATTGACGCGGAGGTAACCGTCTTACCTGTCCCAGGGGGGCCTTGAATAAGACTGAGCGGTTTTTGAAGTACGCTTTTGACCGCATACATCTGCGAATGGTTCAATTCTGGGAGTCCAGGCGCAGAGAAGCGTTTGGGCATCTGCGTCCGAAGAACCTGGGGTTCCACTTCGTGACCTAACAGTTTATGATACTATTTTTTGCGCATTAGCACAGTCCGACGCTCAAAGATCCCACTTACAATATAGCCATTTACACTCTTCTCGTCTACTGCAAAAGTCTTCATAGCCAGTTGCATCCGATCGAAACTGGTCGACTTCCAGACGAAATCAGCTGAGAAGCCGTGGGTAAGTTCAGTAGGAACCCCCTCTGTCCTACGGAGTTCTAATCCAATTTCGTCGGATACGTCTGCGAATATGATCAGCTGATGAGGAATAAAACAGTGGGTGGCTGACTGACTGTTCGGTATTTTGATGACATGGCCGACACCGTCCCAAGGCTTGTGCAATTCACCCTGATACCTCAACCTCAACTCGTCACCCACCGCAAGCCTGACTTCACCACTCTCAAGTTTCGGCAGGTAAAACCAGGCTACCCTCTTCTGATTCAAACCAAGGTCCCAACGCACAGTGATATCTGTCTGGGTTTGACTCTCCTTGAGTCGTTTGTCGTAATCCGCTTCTATCTTGACCAAGGGACCAAAAATGTTCTGGTATTGGTAAGCATCCTCGTAACGCATCAGAATCGACTGTGGCTCGTCATCAACACCGGGTTTCTCTAGATCTTCAAGTGTGGCACTGGCATTTTCGCGCCATAAGTCTTCCAATCGATTGATTTGGTTAAAGGATATCTGACGGGAGCGAAGCTGTTCGGTCTCGCTAGGAGGTTTCACCAGCCAAGAGAGGAAAGAACGATCGTCGATCAACGGGGCCCAGAGGGCTGCGTTCCACGACATGTCCTTCGTAGTTGCTGCGCAAGGTTGACTGAAAAAACGGGTGAGATGGGGAAAAGGTTGAAGTAGATGGTCATACCGGCATAGCAAAACGACGACGGTATCACTCTTTGCGGGTATGAATCCCAGCATGAACACGTTTTTACTACCACAGTTGTAGCATTCTGGAGTTGTTTCACCAAGTGGACTCTCGGCGTGCAGGATCACTTCCTTATGCTTGGCCCTAACTAAATGGTTGACAATGTGTGACGCAGAGGTGTTCCCGCGAGAGTTGCAGAACCATTTGGAGCAAATAAGGCACTTGACGACCGACGCCGGGGAATGAATTCCACAGTAACTTGAAGATGGTTATTAGCTGTAGGCAACTAGAGCGAGAAAGTTTACACACCTGCAGGCGTGCGGTGGTAGATCGACGGAGCCTTCGTCTTTCAAGTCATCAAGGACAGCGTCGAAATCCTCATCAATCGTCGAACGTGATGTGTGGTGATGGTGGCCATTGCGGTCTGAGGAAGTGACAGAACGATCGTCAGTGATAGAGAGGGTGCTGAGATCGACTGGGGCGTTGGTGGTTGCGGTGTAAACGGAAGAGTTATCGTCGACGACGCTGTGAGCGCCGCCGTAAGAAGAGGCGGAGTCGTACTGGAAGTTATCGAACGAGTCCATCGATGTCGTTCAAGTTTGAGCCGCGTTGGAGTCAACGTCCATACATAATAATTATCTATTTCCCACGGCTACTTTGGCTGACTGTACAAACCGTGAACAACAATGAGATCCAAAACGAACGAGTCGGGAGTGGACCCCATGCACAAGTCAACGAATGAATGAATGTCACAAGAAACGTCCAAGCCAGCTGCAACGAGACGCCGAGCCGCCCAACTCTGCTGAGAGAGTGCATGCAGAGAATGCTATCGTCTACCGCCATTCCTTGTCGCTGCTCGTATCCTTGGTCGCGTAGGTGTCTCGTTCGTCGGTAACCGTGCGGGTATGCCTCCCAAAGGGGGAGGATTACTCCGCCTCAGTGAACTCTCCCCTGCCAGCCCTCTGCCAAAGTGAAGCATCGTCTGTCGTGTCGCCAGTTTTGAGTTCCCAACTCCATCACCTCGCTCCATCGATTCGTCTTCCGTGTCAGACGGAATACGCGAGGAGTCGTTATCATCGACAATATCGCGAAGCGCCCCTCCTTGCTCTGTTGATTGCTCCGATGGGTCAACCTCGATGTCCTGATCCATTGCATCGGCATCCGCCTGCCCTTCTACATCACTGTCTTCCGCGTCGTCATCGTATACACCACCTGGCGGTTCTCCAATCCAGTCATCGTCGCCTTCGGTTCCAAAGTCCCAGACGTCGAGCATAGTTGTAGCATTGCGGTTACTCGCTGCCACACAGCACCTGCCCTCGAAGACAACTTGCCATACGCCGTTGATTCCAGTGAGCAAATCTCGCACCACTGTCCCATCACGAATATTCCACATCTTCAGCGTTCCGTCTGACCCACTAAGAACTTTGAATTCGTCGTGCTGGAAGCATGTAATGGCACCAGCATGCGCAGCAAGCGTGTGCCGCAATTCGCCGGTGTCTGGGTCCCAGATACGTAATGTGGAGTCGGCCGCAGCGGAGACGAGGAAAGATGGTGAAAGGCCTAGTAAACCGACCAGAGAGGTATGTCCTGTCAGTGTATGCTGACATTGTCCATTGCGTAAATTCCAGATGCGAACAGTCCCATCCATAGACCCTGAACATGCGATATTACGGTTGAGGTCCAACACGACACTGTACACTGGAGATCCCATAAATATGATAAAGTGCGAGACATTGGAGCAGCCTACCCTTTTGAGTATGGCCAACCAAAATCAATTTGCACTCCCCAGTAACAATGTCCCATATCCGCACGGTACAGTCGTAACTGCCAGATACAAGAGTACGACCACGAGCAGCTAAAGCGCGGACTGCATGATCATGACCTTCAAGATGCAGTTTATGATATGGATTTTCATCGATGTCCTCCTGAAACACAAATATATGAGGCATGGACGGACATCACCAACAGAAGCCTACCTCCGATAAATCAACATCCGCACCCATCCATCGATATTCAGGCTCATTCGAACGAGGCAATGTCCATACTCGTAAAGAGTGATCACGGCTCCCAGTCACAATCACAGATCGCTTGGGCCATTTCTCCCTGGAAATGACACCGCCCTCGCCTTCGACGTCAACCCATTCGGGCTTAACGATAGCAAGGCAACGAACAGTGCTTGTATGCCCTGCATATACGTGTGTACATCGTCCAGTGGATAGGTTCCATATCCGGACAGTACGATCAGTTGAACCACTGACCAACGTATCTTTAGTGGCAGCTAAAGCCCAGACACCGCCATCGTGACCGTCCAAGGATTGCAAAAGCTCGCCTGTTACTGGCGAATAAACGTGTATTGAGTGATCGTCAGATGCCGATATGATACGCCCGTGTGAAAGCAGTAGACAGGTCACGACCGAAGTTCCATGTGCAGCGAATGTGCGGTGCTTTGGCATCTCGTTTGTTACCCAGCGCGTGCGCGTGAGATGTCGCGATTTGAAGAGTAATTTGTATGGGTGAGGAAGAGGAAGAGTAAAAGGAATTTTACGGACTTCAGCAAGACGACGCAGATAGATCGATCGCGCAAATGCTCGTTCACTATCGCCTCCAAACCAGATTTTTGTGCTCTTGAGGAGGTCTTTCCAAAGCACCGGGTCTGAATCGATGATAGCGCGCCAAGGTTTCGAGACTCGTGAAGCGCGTGCAAGCGTCGAGTACGGGAGATAACTGAGGATGTGTGATACAAGTTCCGGGGGAAGCAGTGTCAAGAAATCCCGCGCCAAAGTCGGAGTTAAAACAGAATGGAGGGTCCGTAGAACCGGTAATGGAGAATACCGTAGAAGAGTAAGCAGAAAATGCGACTGTAGTTGGTGCGGCAGATTTGCGAATTGTGTCAAAAGTGATGGGAGCGTCAGGAGTGTGGTCAAGGCGAGATCGGGTTGAAGTGGGGGCTGTGGATGTGGTGAAGAGGCGCCGCTCGGGGGTGCAGATGGCCATATTGCCTGTGGTGATGGTGAACCATGGGGAGATGGGAGAGGCGAAGGTGGTGCAGCAGCATTCATCGTCATGATTGGAGGTACGTGTGTGGGTCTCGCCTTCTTTCTTGGTGGGGTATACACCTCTCGCTCCATCGTCGGTTCAACACCCTCCATCATGTTATCGACTCCGTGTGACCGCTTTCTACCAAAGCGTTCAACCGCCTCAACAAGACCAACTACCTTGCCCTGTTCAGCCGTTTCCTCGGGTTTGAGTATCCTCCAACCTCGCCCGCTCGCCGCTAGTTCGTCTTCCTGCATCTGCTCCTCGCCATCTTCACCGTCTCGAAAGGTAGCGTGAGTGCCTCCTGGAAAGACGAGTGAGAATCTCCGAAGAGATGCAGGTAAATTGGCGTGTAACAAGGGATAGTCCTTCGGGTTCTTGGGCTCCGTTGGCGGGGGTAGTGGTGGCAATTGGATAGGGGCGTACGAGGTGGTTGTTGTCGTCGTGGTCACCACGCTGGTTCACAGAACGACGCGTCAGTATGCGAACCTGTAGTCTGGCTTTTTGGGAACATACGTAGTAGTATTTACTGATGGCGCCAGCACCAACGAGGGACGTGCTTGATGGCTCATGGCCGCGTTATGATAGTGGTTGAGGAAGAGGAGAGTGTCTGTGGACGCACATCAAAGCCACTTAGCCTGCACAACCCAAGCAGAGCCGCTTTCGGATCCCGCTTCAATCTCCGAGAGCAGATCATGTATCGGCATCTCCTCGCCGGGCTGCCGAGCGTGCCATTGTTCTGTTTCAGACGTCGATGTCATGCGTGAGTCGCTCGGTATGTACAGATCTAAGGCAAGCTAACGAACGTACTACCGGTGAAATTTGTCCACCCTGTCTGACGGTGCTCATCGTCCTGCGCTGATCTAGTCTGCTGAATGAACATAGAAGTTGCATTATGACATATACAAAGAACGAGGATTAATCAGTGGTACCGTTTCACCTGGAGCTCCGAGTCCATGTATGCTGTCAGTTATAGCGCGCAACCCTATCCCAAATACCTAGCAGGGCTCTGAGCCCGTTATTCGGTACACTTGCCAGGAACTTGAAGATCGCTGAAGCACCCACACTTCATTATTCCCTATTCACCAACAGTTCAGGGCGCACTTATCATTCTCGGCTGAATCCTTTGCAACGTTGATCCCGACTCACATCATTTCCCCAGTCTAATTCTCATACTAGGTGCAGCTACCTACATCAAACTCGCTATGCGGATCCAAGACTCCATGTCTACAGTAGATAATCGATACCATCGGGAATGGGTGAGTTGTCGTTCACAGATGTATCTGATTATATCATACACTGATGAAATTGACTACCATGACGGTACAGAGTTCCAGTAGAGATATATGTAGGTTGCCGCAGCCAGTAGCTAGGTCCTGTACATCGTCTTTTTCCTCCTTCTAATCTGTAAGCTCATCACATCCTGCTTCGATGTTCCACTAACCCATTTTTTCACTGAAATAAAATCCTGCCGACCACACACTCTTAATTAGAGGTATGAACAAAGATTACCCCGCCATTGTTGACTCGAGTCCTAACACCTCGGACGTTCCAAGGATCGAGATTTCGGAAATACCCCGAGCTGATGTCTTCATGACTCAATGACCGATAATTATATTGGTCATGCGGCTTCCTAAACGCATTGATATTACAGCCTTGCGGGAAAATGATATACGGACTGCATGCAATGGTGTCAGTGGTGTGTCCAGTCGTCGAATCGCTGAGGCGGAATCAGTGGCTAACACCAGACCTCCAAGTGCACTCTCTTCCAGCACTGGACCCGGGCAACGAAAAAACCTATAAGGACGATTAGTGGATTGAGGGTAATTCAAGATGCTATACTTTGTGATAGCGACCTCTCGTTTAAGATCACAATTTGAGGGCAATTATGAACTATCTAGACCAGTCAGGGGGAGACAACAAGAGCTCCGTTGCTGTCTCGAGGCAGAATTTGTTTCCATGAGCACGACCCCCTGTCAAACGGACATGAGCGTGGTGTGAACCAATACATGGGGTCTGTAGACGAAAGGGAAAATTTCCCAGCCTTGGGAAGGCTAACTCATCAGTGACCGGCCCATCAGTCAGATGATAAGAACAGATGGAAATCTCACGGATATATCGTGGGTGTCCCCAAGAGATGGGACTCCACTGCGGGGATTGGGTGGTCTGGACGCAACACATTCGTCGCCTGTAGTCTGCTTAGCAGTACCTTTCATCCTCCCTCGTTCTTAAAGGGCCCCTCGTAAGTCGTACCATGGTCGTATTCTCTGGAAATGATCCTCATGCCATCCTGTGGGCCGCAGTACTACCTCGACACCTCACAGAGGTTCGACTTCGTCATGTCCATGCACCATCACGACCACGGCCTTCCACAGCCCAACATGCCCCCGCCGCGTTCCCCCCAGATAGACCCTACTCTCTCCCTGTACCCCCCATACTACTATCAGCACCAACACCAGCCTCAGCCTCACCAGCAAGGCATGCCCTCCAATCATCTTCCCCACAACCTTTCCTCTCCCTCTTCCCAGGGATCCGACACCATCGGCACCCCCCCAACTGAAAATATGTCCTTTTCACCACCCCTTCCCAGTGGAAAGCGCCCTCCCTCCCTCGTCGGCGGACTTGGGGACTCCACCAGGAAGAAGGCCCGCACTGATGATTCCGATGGTCCTAGTCCTCCAACTGAAAAAGACGATCCCAAGCCAAAGTCAACCAGGGGCGCTCGGTGAGATCACCTTGCTCCTCAGTCACTCCCTTGCTCATTCTTTTCATCTAGCGCCTGCACCGTCTGTCGCCGCCTGAAAATGAAATGTGTCGGCGCCGAACAGGGCCCCCCCTGCAAGCGTTGCCTCTCTGGCGGTCATGAGTGTATCTTTGAAGAGTCTAATCGCGGCAAGCGCTCCTCTAAGTAAGCCCCTCAACTACATACACATTCCTCGTGAAATATTCACCACTCAAACTCAAGCCCAAGAAAACATGAGCTCTTGACAAGGTCCCTTCGAAAAATGGAACGCACTCTGGACACCGTCCTTAGATCCATCGGAAATCCGAGCATGACATCCGGCATGATCTCCCGTTCACCATCTCCAGTCCCTCAATCAGCTCAAACTCAAGCTCTTATGCAATCTCCATCTCCACCTCCGCAACAGAATTATCCCCCTCAGAGTACTACTCTTTCTTCGGCCTCTCCCAAATTACATTCCCTTCCCGACAACGCACTGAACCCCTTGGGGCTGCTTGCGGAGGCCAGTTTAGCGAATCGGAGAGCATACGGGATTACAACATCATTCACCGCGCGCCAATCTGACGCGGATTCAGATCGTCGGCTTGGCGTCGCCAGTGACAATTATTTCAGACCAGGTTTCGTCATCTCTTTCTGTCAAAAGATTCTACACCACTTATTCCTCGCCAGGCCCCATATCAATCTTACCGCTCAGACGATTATACATTGAAAGGCAAATACAACCCGAAATGCTGAGCTTCGTAAGCACTGAAGAAGTGGTTGCATTGTTCAATATGTCAGTACCCTTTACTTTTATTTGGTCTTGTAAAACCAACTGTTCGCCTGCACCAGCTACTTTGATCATATGAATGTCAGTCTTAATGTCACATTAGTTGATATGCAGCTGACACCCTGACAGATGCATTGCCACCTCTTGGATCAAGACTTCCATACACCAGCCCTTGTTTGTTCGAGATCGCCGTTTTTACTTACGTCAAGTAAGTCTTTTTTGTTCCTTACTCTCTGGGCAACAGTTTTATCTGTTTCCGTAGTCTGTGCTATCGCCTCCAAGTTTTACACCCACCGACCAGAACTTCACTCGCAGCTTGCGGAGCTTGCGCAGAAGCTCGCTTTTAGCGTTCCTGCCCGAGGTTACAAATCTCTTGAAATTGTGCAAGCCTATCTCTTACTTACGCTATGGGGATGTGGTGCCGTTGAGCGGTACGAGTATGACAAAACGTGGCTACTATTGGGGATGGCTATCCGGTCTGTGTGCTTTGTATCGCCTTATACATCTCGTCTGACATTGGGATTCGAAGGATGGCTACCGATTTGAATTTGCACCGGAAAACAGCAGTGACAACTCAGGACACTCCGGAAGGCCGTGCGCGTGACAAGGAAGTACATAACCGCGAACGTACGTGGCTCCTGTGCTTTGCACTCGACAGGAGTACCAGTGCTCAGATGGGCAAACCTCATTCGATACGGGAAGAGTGGGTATTCCTATATATGTGTGCGAATGACCTGATAGACTTGGTTTCCTTAGTTTTATCATACGTAATGTCCTTCAGTGGATCAGCTCCCCTGTGGGTACGCCTGGTGATCGGGCGCTTGCGGCTTATGTTGTAAGTCCGTTTTTCTTATTTCTTGTCCGGGATGTTGAGGCTGTCCATTAGGAATTGCAACGTATTGTGTCGCGTAGTTTGGATCTTTTGTACTCTGGTACCAATACTCCATCCGGTCTCCAAACGGAATGCGACTATCTGTTGGTAATCAAGACTTTTGAGCAGCAAATAATAGCTTGGTTGCACGAATGGTCGAACGTTCGCCCAATGTCAACGAGTGAGTGTTTTTCATAGGCCGCATCGCCTTCTCATTGTTTTGTTGCGTTCGTAGGTGATGAAGTTATCAAGGATTACAGCGCCACGATGATGACGTTTTACTTCCAGTATTACTCACTAGTCATACATTCATTTGGGCTGCAAAACGCTATCGAACGTTCGGCTGTCGACATCCCCTACTTCTTCTCGAAGTGCCATACGTCGGCGACAGCTGTTGCAGTTATTGCTCGCGACGAACTTGCGCCACGAGGTTTCCTCAGATATTCACCCGACTCCCACTTCGTGTTTTTGTCATATGCCGTCCTAAGTCTGCTCAAGGTAAATGGCTGTATCGCAAGACGTTATTACTTCTATCTGACTAGCTTTTCCAGCTTATGCGACCGGAATTCCAACAATATACCCAGAACGAGCAGAAGAACATCGATCTCGTGAATGACATTGCGACGGTTCTTAGTGAGATTGCTATCAACTCTCACCATACACCCGCCCTGTACAGCACGTTCCTCCGCGCACTCATCTCCGCACGAACCGATGCTCCCCAGCAGCAGCCACAACAACAGCAGCCACATCAACAGCAGTCTCAACCTCCGACCGAAGTCGTCGTCGGTGACGAGGCTCCTGGACAAAATGATATAGGCCTTTTCGGGATACCTGCGACCGGCGTACCCTTTCAGTTTACTGGCGAGGTTGGCCCTGTTGCGGATATTTCTACATTCCCGCCGACTACTCTGCCGCTACCGGACGAAGGGATGGGGATGTTGTCTATGGAGAGCATTTTCAGCAATGGTTTCTGGGACAGTGTCCTCGTGCCGGGTGCGTTGATGTTGACGTTACCTTCTCATGTGGCTGACAAAAACTATGATAACAGGTTATTCAGACGCCATGGAAGGATTAAGTGGTGGTTTCGTATTTGGGGCAGGTGGGAGCGGCCTCATCACACCTGGATGGCTGCCGTCGCCACTCCCATCTGGGCACAATACTCCTTCTCGTGATCCGACTACCATTGATTATACCCACCAAAATCTGGGATCGGGCTTGGTGCAGCGCAAGGGTTGAGCAACATATCCTAATATTTATCTCGTTCTCTATTCTTGTACCCATTTCACCTGCGCTCCCATTTTACTCTAATCTCGTCTGCTCCGATCGTTGAATCTTTGTCTGCTTTGCTTGCATCCTACATGATGTGTTTGTATGTTCGAGTTATGTATGCGTATGTGTTCTTCGTTTAGACATTCGGAAAACATTTTGCACTGTTCAAGAACGTACTCCTTCTAGCACGAGGAAGTTATAGTGCGTAGCAGTAACTTGGTGGCACACAGCGACAAAACTCTGAAGCTCAAGGTCGATTGGCAAGCGCCTCAGCGTCGTGTCTCAATATTCGGCCCTCAAAGAACTTGAATGTCCAATCCACCTCACATTGTTTCATTCGGCCCTCTGCTCCGCTGTGGATACGAAACCCTCCGTTCTTTGCTCTTCGACAGACGCTATTTCTGGGCTTTGAGCTGTATTGCGATTCTCGGAGATGCAATCCTTACCCAGCTCATCATCTACTTTATTCCATGTCAGTCTGGCTCCACGTTTTCCTGCATTTTATGTGACCACGCGACAAACAGACACAGAGATCGACTGGGAAACGTATATGGTCCACATTGGCTTGTACCTGAAGGGTGAGCGAAATTATGGAGAGATAGATGGCCCTACCGGACCCCTAGTGTGAGTTGTGAGTCGCATGCCTTCCGTTCCGGTGAAACTTACTGTGGTTGACAACATCAAAGATACCCTGCTGGGCATGTTCACATTCACCACCTTTTATATCGCCTAACCGACGCCGGTCGAAACATTGGACTAGCGCAACAAATCTACGGAGCAATATACATTCTCTCTCTTGTTCTCGTGTCCTGCATCTATAGGCAAGGCGGCGCTCCAAATTGGACAGTCTTACTCCTACCCCTCAGCAAGAGATTACATTCCATATTTGTCTTGCGGCTATTCAACGACTGCTGGTCATTGGTTCTTGTGCAAGCAGCCATATTGGCTTTTCAAAATGCCACAGATAACTTGGGAATCATACTTTTTAGGTCGGTGCGATGCGGCACGAGCTACGTCTGAATGGAACTGACAAAGAATAGTCTGGCATTGTCTGTCAAAATGTCCGCATTGTTGTACCTCCCTGGTCTCCTCGTCATCCTCTTCAAGCGTCACGGGTTAATTGTGTCCTTGCGACATCTGCTAGTCTTGGCTTTCACACAAATCGTGCTTGCCCGCTCATTTTTGGCAGAAGACCCCAGGGCATATTTACAGAATGCCTTTGATCTGTCACGCGTATTCATGTACAGATGGACAGTCAACTGGCGATTCTTGGACGAGCAAACTTTTCTCAGCCATTCTTGGGCGCGGGGCTTACTCGTCGGTCATGTAACGGTGTTGGTCGCATTTGGCCTATTCCGGTGGTGTCGCTCCGATGGTGGGGTTACTGTGGTTCTTCGCAAGGGCTTCCGTCACCCGATGCTTCCTGCCGTGCTCTCACCTGTGTCAGCTGACTGTAGGTCAGCTCTTTGTTCACCAAGCGTTGCTTGCTCATCAGTGTCGTAGATGTCGCCACGGTACTCATGACGAGCAATCTAATTGGCATACTTTTTGCTCGATCGTTGCACTATCAATTTTATTCTTGGTACTTTCATCAACTCCCGTTCTTGGCACAGCGAACGAAATACCCCATAATTATGCAGTGAGCGTTCTGTTTCAATGTTGCTTCATGTTCTTTCTTAATTTATTTTACGGAAGACTGGCGATTATTGTTGGAATTGAACATGCATGGAACGTTTTTCCTTCGACACCGTTGTCATCTGGGATATTGCTCGTATCAAACTGCGCGCTGGTCATTGGGATATGGTTTGGATATGCGGAGGGTAAACACTGACAAGTTAATCCGATGGCACATTGTAGAAAATGGCGAAGTACGGTAATATTATATTTCTTATCATTCGTCCTGCGATCCCATACCAACGACAAAGGTGCTCCTCCCACCTCTCGGGAGTACCAATATTGTTTCTGCACCGTGAACCTGGTGTGTGTCAGTGCTAGGTACTGCACCCACACTTGTTGTCGTGACATCGCTTGCGAGCGGTAATGGTCTGACCTCAATTTGGGGCAGGGTCAATTCTCCATGATGCAGTGCTATAAAAGTCAAAGGCACACTGAAAGTCTGATCGTCCTGTGTTGACATAAGGAATGTATTAGTATCTTGAACATGGATGCATTCATTGCACTTGCCTGAGCCACGAATTCGCCTCGTTTTCGACCGCAAACGAGCCAGTCTTTGATGCGTTCTTCGACATCGTAACGCAAAATATACTTTAGCCGCTTGCTCTCTTGGTCTGCCCAATGCAACGACGTTTTGATAGACAAGGTGCCGGGAATCGGCTGCCCAGCGTAGATGGGACTCCCAAATGGGCTAGAGTGAATTCTCATCCGCGCAGCAGCAATAATCTAGAACAAAATGTCAAGTCAATTTGTCCGCGGTTACAAATTTCAGACTGACATTCATCCGCGGAATATCCACTGGGATCTTGATTTCCCTCCACGGGGACGGTAACTCCGAGCACGACCTGCTACGGGCCAACTTCTAAACAAAGAAAACCATGAATAGATTGAATAAACACGTGCCGAATCGAAAATGTCGTTACCTGCTGTAAAAGGGCGAACAACTCCTTAAGTTCCTCTTGGATTTCCAATGTGCTGGGTATCAGAAGTTCGCCAGTGGCACAATACAGCTCAACCCATGCGCCATCGTCGTCCAGGTACTGGATAATTTTCGCCATCAACTCCCGACCCTGTGAGGCATTGTGTGAAGTCTGGGAAAGATGACCATCCGTTATCTCCTGCACCAACGCCACCACCTCTGCCGTATCATTGATGAATTGATTGCCGATTACTACTTCAGAGACACACCTTCGCGGAGCATGCGGTATACGATAACCAAGACAAACGGCTCTAAAACTGAATCGCGATCAGCTGAATCAAATCAAAACAAAATCTAAAATGATCACGCACTTGGGCCGTGTTGCGATTCGATAGAGAACAAATAACTGACAGGGTGTTCCGGGAAAATTGTCTGCCAAAGGGTCGATATCGCTACGAGGCCGCTCAAAGGTCTAACTCACCGCATGGCTTGAATTATACTTGACAATCGTGAGGCCTTCATTGCCATGGGATCGCCCCTGTAAATCGGCCGAACGCAGCCGAACCTGCTGATGGGTAGTAGCAGATATCGTGAATTTCGAGAACAGCCTGTAGAAAAGGTTTCTGAGATGCAATGGATCTAGGTCGATTAATTTTGAAAGGTACATTTTTTCACGGAAGAAGTCTTCGACATTGACTGCGATAGGAAGCGAAACGTTGACGATACTTGATTTTCTCAACGACCGCGCAACTGTCGGCTGCAAACTTGTGCTATAGGTCACTTTGACATTGACTTTCTTAGGGGTATTCGTCAAGGGTAATCCACGGAGAAAAGATTTGCCAACTTACCACCGTGCTCAACCTCGACGCATCTGTATGGGGGACCAAAATGACCATACTAGCGTCCTTCGGAACGTCAGTAACCTTAATGCAATCTTCAGAAGTGTCAAGTTCTCCGGCTGTGATATGTCCTAGTAACGCATAGCAACAAAATTTTGAACTGCTGCTAACCTGGATTCTGTACGTGAGCATTGGGATAATCAAACTTAACTCCTGCAGGTGCTGATAGCTTTATAGTCGCCACGGAAATGTCATTACGCCCAGTGGACAGCACCAATGACATCCGGGAGGTTGCGCCGAGATCAACTTCACATTGTGGCCATGAGCAACGACGAGTAAGGAACTGCGTGGGGCTTACCTTCATGCGATTGACTCAGCTGAATATCAAACGCGCGGAAATCGTATGGAAGTTGTATTAATGATACCGGCGCTCCCTTTACGGGGATGATGGCCGCGGATGCCTTATGGGCCCACTGAAGGCGAAGTCGAGACATCTGTATCTCGCTATTTTCGAGGGCATATGGACCACAACATGCTGTCTATCGGGTTTGCGGCTAAACAATCTTGGGAGAAAGCGTTGAAAGATGACATACCGCGCAACTCAAGGTCAGGTAATTATTGCCAGGGGAAAGCTTGTCAACCTTCGCCGCAAACCTCAAACGATCTGCATCTTGTCCCATGAGCGTTACGCTCACTTCGTCAATGATGATGTCCTGGGAATATTTTCAATAACTGGCATGCAGGCTCGGTGAGGTACATACACATGGTAGTCGGTTTTGAATAGTAACTTCCAGGGAAAGACGATCTTCCTCCTCGCTTGAGCTGGCATCACCCGCGACACTAATTGATATCCCTGGATGATCGGGATGAATGAGATCTGGAGATTCCCGATCAGGACACCGCATTGCAATGTAAGCAAACTCAACGACCTGAATCGAGTTTCTCAGCTGCATCCCGAAGAGCGTTTACAAGCTCAGAAATGTATTTTTCGATTTGTTCATCTGACATCACGAGTTCCGTACTTTTGTCATTTACGCATGTCTTGAGGAACGCGAGAAGGATGTGGATCCATTCGCGATCACGCGGCTTCTTAAGCGCAGCGTGCGTATCAATCGCGCGTGAGAGCATCAATGATTCCAAGGACGTCCAGCGGTGGGGAGCATAATGTGCTGGAAGAGATGAGAATACAGTGAGTGCGTTGGAAAGCCTCCCGCGATAGCTGTAGATACAAAGACTCAGTTTCCAAAGCGACTGGACAGAATTGCTGGCCTACACATCAAGAACAGCGAGACTCCCATGTATTTTGAGTGCGAATTTTCTTCTCCCAGCCTTCACGTACGTGTCAATGGCACGATTGGAAGTGGTGGTGTACAAATCATAAAAAATTTCGCTGTCCTTCATGGCGGATATGATCTCATGTTTACTGATGCAGTGGCCTAAGGAGTTCTTATCCGACATAGTGTGCAGATCTGAGATGACAGCTGGGGCTGGAATCGCCAAGGAGAACGGTGGCTTCGAGGGTAAGTACCCTTCTCTGATACCAAGTATATCAAGCTAATGTTTCGCTGAACATCATAAACCCCATTACCAACAGAAATACGCACTTGACTTTTTGCGAGCTCAATCAATTCACCTTTCCTTGCACTATAGCGTGCCAGGAGTGAAGCATCCATATCTGGCCACGAAGTAGCCCATAAATCACATTGGTCCAAAACACTGAGTGCAGAAGAAAATGTCCAAGATTCGATGAAGTATTCAGGGAGCGAAGGCTAAAATTATTATGAGTATATCGGCATAAAATATATCGACATGCTGCCTAACCTCGATCCCCCTCAAGTGTCTTCCAAATGTACTCAAGAATGTGAACGTCTTCCGACAAATTTCTGATAATTGGCGCAACCTGCTCAGTAGCGCAGATTGCCTTGAAAGGAGATACACCCGCAAGTCAAACACGGATATTGTGTTCGCAAGGATGAGGTCGCGATAGGGTTTCTTGGATGTGGATAGCAACGGCATGGAGTCGTCATTGGGGACTGGGTGGATGAGACTTCCGAACCATGACATGTTCTTTTCCCTCAGGACCTGCATAAAAGCAGCTTCAAGTTCGTTGTACTGCTGTAGCGCATCCTCAAAGAGATTTATTCCCTCATATGAAGTTGCCAAAGTTTCCTGGGACAACCTTTATTCTGGAGAATAATGGACTAACACACGCAGGCGTACCTTCAATATAAAATATGTGCAGAAGTTCCACCCAGGCATGTGACGCTGACCTTCCGACCGCTTTAGTTCCTCCTCTCTTGACAATACTGCATTATCAAGGGCAGAAAGTAGACCATCCTTGATCTTGCTTATGAAGTCGGCCCAAACAGCAGGACTTTGCTCGCCAGCAGACCAAGCGAGTTGCACGCACCTATTGAGGCACCGTGTACAAAAAACGGGAAAGTCAAACGTATGACATTACCTGTCCCGCTTGTCAACGTTGAAATCTGCTTTGATTTTGTCCAACACAGAGCCTTTCATGTTGAAGAACTTTCGGTCCATTACTTTCGTGTCTGGGCGCACGACATGCACGATAAGCCATTCCTGGTTCTTCTTGGGCAAGATAGATATCTGCCAATCTTTAATCTGCTTCTTGACAGTTGATTTGTAGACCTCATTATCCTGGACAGGGGTGTAGATAATAAAGCGATGCCAGAATACAACTCCACCTACTTCGCATGTGACTATATATAAGTTCAAGAGCGGTTTCTCGAGGAGGGTAAGGGGGACTTGAGAGGTAAGTTCGTCTCGAAGGGAGTCCAGAGCAACCAGAGTCACCTCGAGCCCTTGGATGGTGCGTATACTAGGTCGTGAAGTAGACCTCCAGTGAATGTTACGCAAGGGTAACTGTGAACGCAAAGCCGTAATTACTTGCTTGCAGCTATCAGAGGACTGGAAGGATGGTGCAGCAAACGTTGCAAGGACATTTTGGTTTGACATTGAGCGCGTCTACAATCGTGGAAAAAATACGCTCGTCACTCGGATACTACTCAATTACTACTCAGATCCCAAATGCCATCACCAGACGAAGCCAGCACGTCCACTGGCACGAAAACTTTTCGAGACCTCGGTTTGATCGACCCTCTCCTCCAGGCGCTCGACCAGATCAATTTCAAGACACCAACAGAAATCCAACAACAAGCCCTGCCCTATGCTCTCGAGGGGCGTGATATAATTGGCGTTGCAGAAACAGGATCAGGCAAGACCGCCGCATTCGCTTTACCTATCCTGCAAAAACTATGGGAAGAACCAAAAGGGCTCTTTGCTTGCGTGCTTGCACCTACACGTGAACTCGCATACCAGATATCACAACAATTCGAGTCTCTTGGAGCCGCTATGGGAGTCCGTTGCTTAGTTTTGATTGGAGGAATGGACAAAATGCCACAGGCTGTCGCCCTCGCGAAGCGTCCGCACATTATTGTTGCAACGCCCGGACGTCTGAACGACCATCTGCAGAGCACTAAAGGATTTAGTCTAAGAAATCTGAAGTTCTTGGTAGGTAATCATCGTATTTTAAGTGTGCTCGCAGGATCATTATTTTTTTCCGTGTAGGTGATGGACGAGGCCGATCGCCTCTTGGACATGGACTTTGGTGCTGATATCGACCAAATTCTCAAAGCGATACCAAACGAGCGAACTACTTACCTTTTTTCCGCGACCATGACTACGAAGGTTGCGAAACTGCAACGTGCTAGTTTATCAAATCCTGTACGAGTCGAGGTTTCATCAAAGTGAGTAAATTATTTCTTTTCTTTTGTCACATAGTTGACGTACGCTCGAGGTATCAAACCGTATCAACCCTGCTACAGTACTATCTTTTTGTTCCGTTGGTACAGAAAGATGTGCACTTGATCTACTTAGCAAACGAATTGGCCTCGAATTCAGTGATGGTTTTCACCAGGACAGTACATGATGCTCAAAGGTAAGCATTAAACATCGAATTTTCACGTCTCGCATATCTATCCATACTGCAGGCTGTCCATTATACTTCGTACCCTGGGATTTCCAGCTGTTCCCCTCCATGGACAGCTCAGTCAAAGTCAACGCTTAGGTGCACTCAATAAATTTAAAACAGGAGGCCGAAAGGTTCTAGTGGCAACCGACATTGCCAGCCGGTATGTAGTAATATAAAGGATCCTTCCACAAGCTGAACATCAAAGATAGTGGTCTCGACATACAATCTGTGGACGTCGTGATTAACTTTGACATCCCAACGCATTCAAAGGATTATATTCATCGTGTCGGACGAACAGCTCGTGCAGGACGGGCTGGAAAATCAATAACGATAGTCACACAATATGACGTCGAACTACTCCAGCGCATAGAGAAGGTCATTGGGAAGAAACTTGAAGTATTCCCCACCAACAAGGAGGAGGTGATGCTCCTGAAAGAGCGTGTAGATGAAGCTAGTCGGTTAGCTGTGACCGAACTCAAGGAGGAAGCCAAAGCCAATGGGGGGAAAAGACGGGGACGCAATGAGGGTGGAGGACGGGATGACAAAGATCGGGATGACGATGTTGTTGAAGCAGGGATGCCTAGAACAAAAAGAATCAAAGGTCGCCGGTAGTTGTCTACATGCTTTTGAGGAAGCGACCGATCAAAAAGCCCTGCAATTACTTGGCAGTCCAATAATCCTGTGGGGGCATTACAAAGCACGTGCCCCATGGCTGAGTTGGTTACAGCGTCCGACTGTTACACTATACATCGGAAGGTCGTGAGTTCGAGCCTCACTGGGGCAGGTCTACATTTTTGGTAGCATCTTCGCAGCGCATAGTTTTGTTCCTGAACATGGATATTCCACAACGCCTTTATTCCACAACGACTTCTGGCTGAGGAGCTCATTTAAAACTTGGTTAGCACGGTTATGTTCTGCATATTATTATGAGCATTTTCGAATACTTCTTCCAAACCAAAAAAGGTACTGCCCCAGTGAGGCTCGAACTCACGACCTTCCGATGGAACTATAGTGTAACAGTCGGACGCTGTAACCAACTCAGCCATGGGGCATATATGGCGGAATGGTTATATAGCACTATGTCTATCTGGATCACTCAGGAGGACAACGAGACTTGGTACAGCAGCCAGCTAGAGTTTAGAATAACAGATACTTATTATGATACGAAACTTACTTACATATAGCACGCCAAGCGAGCGGGAGCGCATAAAGACGGTGACGAAGGGAAACAAGGGATACAGAGAACAAAAAATCGTCACCTGAGCGATTCGAACACTCGCGGGCAAAGCCCAACCGCTGTGCTGATAGCAGGCGATCCCGTTAACCACTCCGGCAAAGTGACTTAATAGCGGTCGTGGCTTTTGAATATACGATTAAGACACAGATTAGGAGTCGAAAAGATCGTCTCAATACATCACATCTTACACAAATCCATTCATATACTGAATCAACCTGTCCACCTGATCTTCAGTTACTGCGTTGTAGAGGGAGACGCGGATGCCTCCAGTGGATCTGCAGTACGTATTAGTAGTATTCAACGAGTCGACGCAACGCAGATTGGGAAATACTTACCGATGGCCCTTGATCCCTTTCATTCCTCTCTGCTCCGCGCCGGACACAAACTCTTTCAGCTTCTCCTCCCTGCCGAGTATGTCAAATACAACATTCATCTTGCTTCCCGAGCCTTGCAACACCTTGCCTTTGAATATCCCTCGGGCTTCGCCGTCCTTCAGGGTCGCATATAATTTCGAGGCTTTTTTGGCAGTACGTTCCCCATAGTATTCGAGTGCTTTGTCCCCAGGCCGTCCGTTCTCTTTCCCCACCTCCAACATCCGCCGAAGCACCAGACCTGTGATATATATCGATAAGACCGGGGGGGTGTTATACAAGCTGCGACTGTCCAGCAGATTCTTGTATGATAAACACAGCGGAATGCTGTTGTCCAATACGTTTTCCCACTCGTCTCTAACGATGATGATCGTCAAACCCGCAGGTCCAATGTTCTTTTGCGCGCCGGCAAAGATGACTGCATGCTTTTCGATACATGGGATAGGACGCGACATGAAAGAGGAGGAATAATCTGCAACGAGGGGAGCCCCGTCGGGAAGGCTCTGGAATGGGAAGGAGGTTGGGCTTTCCGGATCATCGTTGAATTCAACGCCATCGACAGTCTCGTTGGCGCAGTAGTAGATGAAACCTGGGTCTTGCGAGAAGTTGTTTCGGTAGCTGTCGCGATGGGGGATGTGGTTAAAAGTCTTGTTGCCGTCCTCCGAAATAGTCTGGGCGTTGACGACAACATTAATCTCTCCTACATCGAGCCTCTTTGCTTCTTTCATCGCCTTATTACTCCAGGAGCCGGTGACGACATAGTCCATCGCGGGCTTTTGAGCGGCACCGCCGCGGCTTCGATATCTTGCAAGCATGTTCAACACCACCGCAGAAAACTGTGCGGTTCCTCCTCCCTGGGTGAAAAGAACCTTGTAATCCTGAGGAAGGCGGAGGAGTGTTCTCATATTCTCCTCGACCTCCCGGATGAATCTGTCGAAATCTGCTGAACGGTGGGATATCTCCGCAATACCGATGCCAGTGTTTTGGAAGTTGAGCAGCCCTTTGCAAGCTTCCGTAAGGACTTCCTCTGGGAGGGCCGAAGGCCCCGCACCAAAGTTGATCACTCGATCGGACATGAAGAAGAAGTGTTTGTGGGGAGTGTGGTTTCACGATGGCAGATTGAGTCTTCTCTCGTGGGACCAACATTTTGTAGTTGTGACTCAGCTCCATGGCCGAGTCATAATCACACTGGCTTCCCATGGTATCCAACGAATTCCAGAGTATAAATACATCAAGTGTCTCCATAAGTTCGATCATGTGGATAACAAGAACCACCAAATATGTGCTAATTATAATGCTAGGAAATGCAGAATCTGTGAACTATACGCGGATGGACATGACTCACTCGTGTCCATGACTCAAGCAATTGGTGCACTGCTCTCATGACTTTCGCCTTCTCTCCAAGTGTCCTTGAATGATCCAGGGTCGGGCCTAGGTGCACTGCCATCAATGAGCTCCATCTGTTCACCGTTGTCGTCATCGCAGAAACGCTGAGCGTCCTGCATCGTTGAAGGGAGAACAGACTCGTCGCGTGGAACACGAGGGGAGTGGGGACGATGGGACATGGGGGAGGCAAGCGAAGGGAAATATTGTCGATAGGCGAAATATGCAACAACGAGCCCCAAGATGGAGCCGGCAACGACATCTGCCCAGTGATCTAAGATACATCCATGTTAACCATGAACTATCAAGAATCGGAATTAGCTTACGTCTATAATCCATTGTGCGTGAAATAGCGACAAGAGATGCACCAGCCAATGGGGTCATGGATATCCAAGCCTTGTGCTGGCCAATCACTTTAGTGGACGGGTATTTGCTCGAGCTGTAATTACACTTACCGTATGACCCCTAGTATCGAACAGGTGCATCTTTCCCGCGAGATAGAAAGAAAGGAATCCAAGACCCGCAAAAGATACTGCATATATTATGTTCAGCCATCAGGGTGGCATGTTTGCTTGGTGAACTTACAGCTAGAATGGCCACTGGGGAAGCTGCGCCACCCATCTAACATGATCGACTGGTCCGTTTGTGTACAGATAGCATCGGTTGACAGTCCATAGGTTGGATCTTGAGATCCGGAAATTGGGATGCAACGAGAAAGGAGGTCTAGAGATCATACATGACTCGAACGATCAAGAACCAGACGAAGATTGAGCCAAACCTGGTCGGGGACGACCAACGGTGATCTTGGAAAATTGTGTGATGGAACCGGTGAGAGCCAAGCCGAGAATCACTGAAAAGGAGTGTCCGTCGATGCGTGACATGGTACAAGAGAGAAATAACGAACAGCCAAGAGCACCATTATGATAATCCCAGAAGGATCGGACAGTAATCAAGTTGACAGCGAGTTGGATAGTCAAGGGGGCCACGAGTGAGATAAAGTACAGTGCAACATCCTGGGCATGTCAGAACATTTTAAGAAAGGAAGACGTTGACATAGAACGGCACACACCGGGACACGTTCATGAACAGCATACCTGTTCATCGAATGTTAGTGTTAAGACGAGGGGAGGAATGAGCCGTGCTTACGGAAAATGAATCCTGGAGGGAATGATCAATAAAATTACTAGGGCCCGTAGCTGGATGACAACATACGTTTCATCATTGACAGAAAACTCCCTTCTGAATCCATGGATAGGGTTCAAAGCAAAGAACATGGCTCTGCACCAAACTTGTTTGTAGGGAGGTTTTCCCAAGGAACAAGGGACTCACGCCAAAAGGATCGTCAAAATCCTAAAAGTAGATCAGCATCATAATATTCCCCTGTTGAACTTGCTCACCAGTCTGGAGCATAAGACTTGATGAGCTTGAGGCGTCTCTTGCTGTCCGTTCTCTTCGTCGTGTTGCTAGGTGATCCATTCAAGAACCTGCGTAAGGACGACATCGTAAACTTGTCTGCTGGGGATGCACTGAGTTAGGGTCCGCTGGATTGATTGCCGCACGCCAATGACGAGAATTTATATTCTGACGGGCCTTGGCACGCCTGCGACAGCAGTGCCAAGTACTTACTGTGCTAGTGTCGAGACAACGAGGAGATGCCAAGTCTAAGGCCTCGTTGTTTCATGAATTAGCACAATGCATAGGCCGGACGCGACACGCCACTGACCATTACAACACCTCCAACATGTCATCCGCAGCCGAATGCCCGTACGGCCTATCGGATAGCTTTGAATGGCGTCCAGGTATAGCACAGCACGCTCTACCGCGCACCAGACTCATGGATCACGAGCAGAGTATCAGTTGGTCCTGGAGCATATCGCGTCCAATGACACCCTTGAACCAAAGTGAGCCCCCAATAACTATCGACGGTGCAACCTGACCCCTCGCTGGTAGCACGGAATGGCAGTCACTTCGAGAGATGATCAAGTACAAGATGGGCCAGGTGCGTTCTGACAGATTCTTGCTTCCGGATATTGAACTGTGCATCTTTTAGAATATCGAATTATTCCTTGCAGACGGTCCTCAGCCCATAGAACCTTCGAAGCCTGCCACGGGAGTGGTAGACAACTCAGGAAACTTGAGGTTACCTCCATTTCCTCCCCGTAAGCCCAACGAAATGTACCCTCACGAAACACCCATGGCGCGTATGAATCAGGACGAAGCGAACGAGATGAAAACCCGTATCTTTCGGCAACTTCATGAATTCGAAGAGTGCGTCGGACAGTATTACTCTGATCATTCATTGACAACTATGTCTAGCAACGCACCATTTACCATTCAACGGGTGTGCGAGCTTTGTGCATATCCAAGGCAGCACTACAAGTTCATCGGGAAATATCTCCGTGCAGTCGAGAAGTCGCTTCTCGTTACGTCGACTTGGGATGCATTCCCTATAGAAAAAGCCCCGAACGGGATCTCGATAGGTACATTGCTAGCTGTTCCATCAACACAATCGACACCTGCAACTCCGATGTTTTCGCCTATTCCGTTCTTGCATGACGATGCACGACGATCCAAATCGCAAAGCCCTCCACCGTCGCCACTGGCACTCGCCACGATAGAAATGGAGTCCCTAGACGAACCCATATCACAACGAGCGATTGGGCTTGTAGACGAACTTGACGACCCAAGTCCAGGACATATGAGTGATCATCCAACCGCAATCACCTCCGTAACAACCATCGGATCACGTCCATTCTTGGAAACGTTGGAGACAAGGTTCGTGAGGGGAAGCGAGGATCAGTCTGGAGCAGACGGGGAACAGAAGATGGTGATGGATGAGGCAGATGATAAGGAGAACAAAGTATAAGGCACTATATTTCTTTATATATCATCAAGATTCAAGAACTTTGTCAAAGGAAAAAAAAACGCACAGGATGCTGATTTATGTTATGGACAGTTACGCTTAATTTTTTCAAGTAGAAGGTTCATGTGCAGTTTCATGTTTGGTTGACCCATTTCACGTCCCCCGCCACGAGGCGAAGAGTGTGCCTTTTGAGGATGCAGGGGCTTGGAGGTATAAGCGATTTTCCTGAGGTCGCGCAAAGACTGCTTGTCACGAGACGGTGTAGGACTAGGCGTAGGTGGCCTGTCTGGACGATCTGGAGATGTTTCCAACTCGGAACCTGCGTCAACATTATCCTGGCAGGCGTCGTCGCTTGTCTGGCTTGTTAGACCATCCCTTCTCTTCTGCGCCCTCCATTTGCTCCGTATCTTGTGGTCCTGGACCCAGGATTTCTTGAGTCGGTTTGCTGGGATCGAGTCAACGCCATCGTCAAGCATATCCAGACATACTTACCGCGAGTCTTTGGTAGAAAATGAAAAGTTGGTGGTTTCTTTTTCTTCGCCTGCGTCGCTGCCATCGAATCTCGATGGAACAAGTCAACTTGGCTTACTAATCAGCTCAGACATTAAATTCGTCGGGTCTGTCTCGACGACCAGTCAGCATCGCTTCCCTTCCACCCTCATCATCTTTCCAACCACCACATCCTCCTCAGATCTATCATCCATCGTCGCATGAACGTGCAGAACCTGAACTCTTTTGGTGAGTCTTACAGCAATTCATCGCCCTCGACAGTTGTCTCACGACGACCCCCCCGCAGATCCTTTTGCTGATGAAGGCGATCCTCTCGGGGGCCACCAGGACGTGGGCTCTACACAGAATTACCTCCACATCCGCATTCAACAGAGGAACGGAAGAAAGACTTTGACCACCTTACAGGGTCTCCCCAAGGGTGAGCTGGTTATTGGATCCGTGGCGATGTAGGGTCTCATCTTCTCACAGAATACGATCCCAAGAAACTCTTGAAAGCCTTCAAAAAGGTTCGTTGTCCTCCCAATATGTGGATGTTGGCTTATCAAACCGATGCAGGAATTCGCTTGCAACGGCAACCTCGTCGACGATGAGGAAATGGGCCAAGTCATTCAGCTACAAGGTGACCAGAGGGTCAAGATTGCGAATTTCCTCACCGAAGAGGGCATTCCTAGAACCACTATCAAGCTGCATGGGTTCTGAGTATGGTATCAGGGGGTCCCGCACAGCATGGTCTTCGTCGTCAGCGCAGTTTTTGTTTTTCATCCTTGTAATCTTGTCTTGTCTGAGTTATCAGTGTGTCTTCTGTTGTTACAGGCAATGTATTAACACCAGTACGCTAGCTGTTGATACGAACGCTGCCGATAGATTTATTGTTTCAAATCACCCAATTGTTTCAACTTGAAGTGACACATTGCATCAAGGAGACAGCTACTACTGGGATCACACGTCTGGTTCGGATGCTACTGCACGCCCGAGATAAAACTGTGTGCATAGATAAAGGGCATGACTTATCTTGTTGAATTATGAAATGGCTACTTGATCTTGTCCAAGGGCCTATGCCAGTCGCATCAGCCTGCAACCATATAGAATAGTAAAATATGAAGCACCTGTTGAATCCACCCCGGCTTTATAAAAGTAAGTCAGATACAACGAACTAACACTAGAATGCAGTCCGCACCGGTTCATGTACTGACGCCAAGTTCGGATTTTCTTGACGTTGGTAACACCTTCTTGGTTTCCCTCGACACGCTTGCCCTATGTATATACTGTTGGCAGTTGAGAGAGGATAAGGTAGATATCCATACTTTGGTGGAGCCAAAACCCGTGAGACCCATCATGGCCATCATGGATTCGTCTTCCGCAGTGGTGACATCCATTTCTTCGCCATCCTCTACCTGGGTTTCTGGATCGGGACTGGGTTTAGAGGAAGTCGACGCAGGGATGTCATCTGTTGCCATAAACTGAGTGACCGTCGCTGGAGAACAAGGAATGACCTACATTTCGGAGACCCTGTTCGAACCGCGGGATGAACGTCAGAGAATGCCTCTTGCGGGCGTTGGGGTTCGGCGAGCCGCGAAGAATCCATGCTACGGATATCCTTATCCCTGGGGGTAGTTCGCTCCGGAGTATGGTCACGCCTTTCATCCCTTCTTCCAGATTTTCTTTCGCTCTTTCTATCCTCCTTTCCATCGGGCCTACGGTCATCACGATCCCGGTCGTAATCACGTCTGTCGTCTCTCCGCGAAGTTTTGTGATCTCTGTCCCTGTCGCGGTCGTGCCTGTCTATTCAACAATGAGATGGCTTTGATTGAAAGGCAGCTGGTCATGAGTTAACACACCTCTCCGGAGTGGGCTTCGCGAACGACTATCCCGTCTGCGTCCAGCGTCACGATGTCCACCTGTTCTTGAGCTCCTTGAGTAGCGATCCTTGTCCCTGTCCTTGTTGCGGTCTTTGTCCCTGTCTTCTCGTTCCCAGCTCCGTTCCCGTCTTCTGTGGTCGGTCCTCGAGGACATGGTGGTAAGACAATGAGTCACATGACTACACCGCTCTGCTCTAAATCATCATGTTTGCGAGTGCGGCATGTCGGGCAGCTAGACCAGCTGGAGAAACGCTCAGTAGTAAGTGATTACATTCATCATGCAGGGCATGAAGGGAGCATATGACAGCCGAGACTAGACAACACATCCGATTGGAGAATTTATCACGAACCACTCTCCCAGCTGACATCGAGAGAGCCCTGAGACGAACACGACTCGTTGGTGTTGAAGATGGTGAGTATCTTGGTCCTGCTGTACGTGTTCTAACGCTAGTCCAGTTCAATTACAGCTCTTTCGTTTCTTACCAACACGCCAGGCCTACATTACAGTCACACATCCCGACTTTCTTCAGAGGAACACAGCTAAACTCGGAAATGTAACCATAGGTGGACATAGAGTAACAGCCGTCCCATGTCTCGAGCCTCCAGCAATCAAAAACCTGCGAGGCATCAAAGGCCGCAAGGCATTTATCGAGCGACGGCCTTCCCCTGGTGCAACCTCCTCTGGTGCCATGAGCAATGGCAGGCAAGTTTGCGTATGGGGATTTCCCCCAAAAGCCTCGGTGGACTGTGTGAAAGACTTTCTTGAACAAAACAAAATTGACACGTTGGGGGACAATCCTGAGGAGATCAACAAAGTTTACTTGTAAGTGACCCTACTTATTAGTCTTTGGGATGATTTTCAGCATCCAAAAGACAAGCAGACGAGTTCTCTCTTTTCTCAAGATACCTGATCCGGACTCCGTCCATATCAGATTCATATCATTTAGCCCGGCGCATTCACCGAACGCTGTTTAGACCCGAAACATTTGGTTCAAAATTCCAGGTGCGGGCTTGTGTGGTCCGATGACCACACACCCCATGGGTTACCCTCTTTTTTGTTGTACAGTCAATATAGCTTCCTAATAAGTCCATGCTGCGCACATTGCAAACTAGAGCATATGATACCGTTCTACATTCTCTCAGCCTCAGGATCTTCGATTCGTGAACGGTGAGCCTGAAATGCCGGGTCAGCGCATGAAGAAACATGAGTATTCCACGAACTAGTCTTTCATTATCCCCTTCATCGGCTGGTGAACGAGCACGCTTGAGATTTGACCTAGCCTCAGTTTCTTTCCATTCTCCACCTCCTCCAGCAACGGCGCCTGGACCATCTTGTGCGTCGATGTAGCGTTCTTCGACTTCTCTCCTTCTCTCCTGCTGTGCCTGTGCACCCCAGCCCCCCCGGCCAGGATCGTAATCTTGCCTGTGCTCGTCACGAACTTGACCGCCGCTCTTTCCTCGACCGAATTGACGACCCTCCTTGTAACCCAGGTCGAGGTCGCAACGAATGATACGTTCATCGAGCTTCGAGCCACTAACATACTTCATGCTCGCAAGAGCCTCGGCATGTGTGTAATACTCTACAAAACAGAACCCGCAAGGTGTTCTGCACGAGCGGTTAGGCATGAGCAGATGAAAACAAAGGTTGCGAGCGAGACTGTACCGGGTATTGCGATCGAGGCCCATAATGATGCGCTTGATGCCACCACCATCCTCAGGACTGGCACACTTAGTGAATAGTTCATATATCTGTTCTTCCGTCGTGTAAAAACTCAAGTTACCAATCTGAGGCGAAAGTCAGCGACGGAAGGTAGACTGGGGGATAGCACACACGTATAAGGTTGTCGACTTGGAGAGAAAATCCTGTTGCTTGTACCTCTCCAGCCTACTTTGCGAGTCCTTGTAGTTCGAGGGCTGGTCGAGGGGTAAGACGACGTGCGCCATGACTGTTCGCAGTGTCGAGTACTTTGCGCCAAGGCTAGTCTGAATAGCAATCAAGAATGGCAAGTATTTCCCATCACCCAAATGAACGCGTCATACGCGCATCGCTCTCAGCAGTCATCATCGACATCCATGGAGGACATTGACAAGGAAATCCAAAAAGAAGTACGTGTCTTCCTTATCTTTCTAGCTCGTACCGATATTTCGTTTAGGAACCAACCTTCGAGTCGGTCGTGACCGAAAAGTCTGCACTCTACAAAGAGCTCCAGGAAGAGGACCTCTACACCAAGTACAAGAAACTCTCTCGTCACCTCGAGCTCCTGGATATCCAGGAAAGCTATATAAAGGATGAACAGGCTAACCTCAAGCGTGAGCTTATTCGTGCACAGGAGGAAGTCAAGCGCATCAAGTCTGTGCCCCTTGTCATCGGCCAGTTTCTGGAGGCTATCGACCAACAGACTGGCATCGTTGGCTCAACGACAGGCTCAAATTATGTCGTGAGGATCTTGTCGACACTGGACAGGGAGTTGTTAAAACCTTCGTCTTCTGTCGCCCTCCACCGTCACTCCAATGCCCTCGTCGATATCCTCCCACCAGAAGCGGATTCGTCCATTGCTATGCTTACGAAGGAGGAGAAACCGGACGTCACATATCAAGACGTTGGTGGAATGGACACCCAGAAGCAGGAAATAAGAGAAGCGGTTGAGCTCCCTCTAACACACTTTGAACTGTACAAGAAGATCGGCATTGACCCTCCTCGCGGCGTGCTATTGTATGGCCCACCAGGTGAATATCGCCTATATGCGGTTTATTGCTTTGTGCTTATTCGCGTTACAGGGACCGGGAAAACCATGCTTGTAAAAGCGGTTGCCCGTCACACTACCGCTTCCTTCATCCGTGTAGTGGGCAGTGAATTTGTACAAAAGTACCTTGGTGAAGGTCCTCGCATGGTCCGGGACGTCTTCCGACTCGCTCGTGAGAATGCGCCTGCCATCATCTTCATCGACGAGATCGATGCTATTGCCACCAAACGGTTCGATGCACAAACTGGTGCAGATCGAGAGGTTCAGCGCATTCTTCTCGAGCTACTGAACCAGATGGATGGCTTCGACCAAGGCAGCAATGTCAAGGTATGTCGTTGATTAAACGTTCTCTACCCGTCACATTGATCTTTGTGAACTGAAGGTTATCATGGCCACGAATCGTGCGGACACCCTTGACCCCGCTTTGCTGCGACCCGGCCGCCTCGACCGAAAAATCGAGTTCCCGCTCCCCTCACGACGTGAGAAACGATTGATTTTCCAGACCGTTACCAACAAAATGAACCTCGGACCTGACGTCGATCTCGAAGATTGTCAGTCCCCACTGAACTGGTAGATTCATTCATGAGCTAATAGCATACACTTTAGACGTGTCAAGACCCGATCGCTTGTCGTCAGCAGAGATTGCTGCCATTGCTCAAGCTGCTGGTCTGCAAGGTTGGATGGCCTACTCTCTCATGAATGTCTTGGTCTGAATATTCGTGTAGCTGTACGCAAGAACCGCTATGTTATCCTCCCAGTCGACTTTGAAGAGGCGTGGAAGGTGTGTTATTTGTCCCTTGTTTGGTTGTCATCACCGCACCGAAATTCACACCGTTCTTTTTTTCAACCAGCAAACCGTCAAACGAGCAGACGACACTCATGAATTCTGTGCGTATTGTCAAGCCATTCCGTTTGCTTCATTTGCTCATAACTTGCACTATCCTTGCAGACCGGTAATCCGCTGTCATGTAAGCCTCTTCCATAATTATCTCGAGTTATTCACTCAGACGTTCCACAGGTTGTATATTACCCTCTGCAATCTTATTATTATCTCCTGTTTCTCGTGTGACTGTAAAAAACGCTCGTTCACTTTAGCGTCTCACCGTATCATCACACGGAGTGGCGCTCATTCTTACGAGCAATATCAAAAGTCGCAAATACTTGAGCGTGCCTGTTATTATTTTGCCCCGCTTGCTTGCCGTCGTCGGATTTCCAAAGCAGTGAGGTTCACATGCAGGGGACATGTCTCTAAGCATGTTCCCTTTTACCTGCTTATCAGTTGCCCTGTACAATAGGTAAGTGCTTGAATCTATTTGAAATCTCTCAGCTCAGGTTTACTTACAGGTCGTGGTACTTACCTCAATGCATTCAAACATAATATGATTGGTTTTTGTCATGTGTTGTTCGTCGCTCTCCAACACTCTGGGCGGCGTTGTATAACCCTCACGACCGCCCTCATTTTACGGGAGCAAGAAAACTATTGCGATGGTATTGTTGTCGCTACCCACGACATATGTCGGACTTTGCAGCATATTCTATGCATATCCGAAAGCAAGATGGGACACATCCTTTAGTCTTTTTTACTGTAATCCAGATAGTTCTTGTTTTTGCAGGGATTTAAATAAAAGCACTGCTACTATTTTTTTGTTGGTTGACCGAGTTCGCTGGCACGTTCTGTCGCAACTTGGATTGCTCGAGCAATCGTCGACCGCACCTTCCCGTCTTCCATTGCTAGAAGCCCTGCGATGGTACATCCTCCCGGTGCTACAAGAAATGTAAGTTGTCATGCTGACGCCGCCGAACATGAAAACTTGCTTGTCACAGAATCCTTGATCTGTGCGGGATGCGCACCAGCTTGCAGAGTCATGCGTGCTGTCCCTTGTAAAGCTAGAACATGTAAATGCTTTCCTTGTCTGGGGTCCCACTACATGTGATAACTCACTTTGAGCAGCCAACTCTAGTGCTTCAGCTCTTGGCAACCCCATCATGACACCGCCATCTGTCATAGCTTCGAGGAAGATACATGCAAAGGCAGGACCCGCCCCCGAGAGAGCCGTGCAGGCATCGAAATGTTTTTCCTCAAGGAACCGGCAGCGACCAATGGAAGAGAATATTTTGAGGATAATAGAACGGTCAAGCTCTGTCTCTTCGGTATTTGATAGAGTGGGGAGGAGACTGACGACCGTCATGCCCTCTCGAATCTATATTCTGTCAGGCCAGAGGGAGGACAAACAAGGGGGCACGCACACGACATGGCGTATTAGGCATGGCCCTGACGACCTTTGTGGTTGGAAGGACACATGCAATCAACTGGGAGATGGTAACACCCGCCAGGATACTAATGAGCAGTTTTCCATCCAGTGCTTCTTTCATTCCATCCTCGCCGAGGATGGTCTGTGTTTGGTGGGGTTTGCAACTATCCAGCGATGCATTGGTTGGAGTCGCGATCCAAAGGTACGAACTACGTACCACAATATGACGACGTCGGATTTTTGAACAGCTGCGACGTTTTCTCCAACGACGATCTGGACTGAGCAGCCGAGCCCCCCAAGGAGACCAAACGTATGCTGGAGCTTTTGTGCGCTCTCCTGCCTTGTGACGGTGGCGATGAATAAGGAGGGCAGCGATGGATCAGGGTGATCTGCAGTTGGGGTAGATGTCCCGGGCGTATGTGACTCCCACTTGGGCAAAACGTGGGTGTTGTCTCTGGCCTGGAGACTGGTGACAACGCCAGATATAATGGCAATGCCCATCGTCCCGCATCCTGGACAATGTGGTGAATATCAGTGTATTTTACGTCGGGAAGGCATACCTAGCACACACAGGGTGTACCCCATGATAATCTGGATGACAAGATGATTTAGAAATGTGTCATGATCGAGTCATATCCGTCGTTTTCCGACATGTCTCAACAGGGTCGAGTCGACAAAGATGCTCGTCTTCGTCACAGTCGGTTCCACCAAGTTTGATGCACTCGTACAAGCTACAATCTCCGAGCCAGTACTCACAGCACTGCAAACAAAAGGATTCGTGCGAATAGTGCTGCAACGAGGCAACTCTGAGCTAGACTTTGGCGCGTCTACTCGGGACTCGCTGACGATCAAGAAGGCGGGGGTGGACATCGAGATCTGGAAGTTCAAGCCATCCATTCAAGACGATATTGGGCGCGCAGACCTGGTCATCAGTCATGCAGGTAAGGACATGCTTGGGCGAAGTCTTGTATTACGACCCTGACGTTCATCAAGGATCGGGTACTATCCTCGATGTGCTAAGGTCTGGAAAACCTTTGATCGTGGTCCCAAATCCGACTTTGATGGATAACCACCAAGAGGAGCTTGCCCTGCAATTAGATCGTCTTGGCCACCTCAGATCGACATCTGTGGAGTGAGTCTCCCGACTCGGCCTACGCTGTCCTCACGACTTGCTTTAGTGATCTGTCCACGACGATCGCGTCCTTTGATTTGAATGCATTAGTGCCGTTTCCTGCATTTGACGGGAGCAAATTTCGTAGATTGGTGGACGACACGATGGGGTTTACAGACACGTAGTCTTCCGTCTCATGTTTGTCCAACGTTGTAATCACAAGGACTTTGGTCCTGTCCATCATGAAGAGGGTTGCGCCAGCTTCCGTCGTCGGCAACCCCCAAGCATACGAAGATCAGCATGTCCACGCTGTCTACGACCAGATAGCCACTCATTTCTCATCCACCCGCTACAAGGTGGGATACCACCCCCATGGTCCCCAGGGACATCTACTAATTCTATCCGCTCAGCCATGGCCCATCATTGCCAAGTTCATTTCCAGTCTACCTTCGGGATGGATTGGTCTTGACTCTGGGACAGGCAACGGGAAATACCTTCCTCTACCTGTTGATCGGCCTGGAAGCATCTTGACCATCGGCCTTGATCGCAGCAAGAATCTTTTACTGATCGCCAGAAACGCCGGGAGCGAACCCGTTGCTCCAAACGTCCGTGAGGTGGTTTTGGGAGACGTGCTGGATAATGGATGGAGAGATGGAGCATTCGTGAGTGGCAATGCAGGCTGCTGGCGCACGCGCTAAGGCAACAATGGCAGGACTACGCTATCTCGATTGCTACGATACATCACCTATCCTCGCCCGAGAGACGCAAGCTAGCTGTGCAGGTGCATCGGCCAACATTTGTCTCACATGTACTAATTGCAGGCTTTACAGCGACTTCTTCAGTGTGTTTCCCGCGTCCACGGGCGTATCTTGATCTACGTTTGGGCCATAGAGCAAGATGAACTGTCAAAGCGGGTCATGTCAACAGATGATGACACCGAGAACGTGTCCTCACCCTCGGGGAAGGATGTTTTCGTGCCGTGGGTGATGTCGCCGCAAGGAACTGCACCGAGTCAGGCCACAAGACAGTTCACGAAAGATGTGTTGGAAAACCCTGCAACGGTCGTCGAGGCTTCTATATATCATCGATATTACCACATGTTCGCAAGAGGAGAACTCGTGAGGCTCACCCGCGAGGCAGCGCAGGAAATGGGTCTAGTAGTTGGGCCACCAGAGCAAGGGAGACAGGGTATTGAAATAATGCAGAACGGTTGGGAACGATCAAACTACTATATAGAACTTAGATGTTGGAAAGCATGATGTTGTTTCGGAGTTGTTGAGTTGAGATTACTCGCAAGGCGTATGGAGCTCAGTCAGCCCGAAGCAATGAGGTGAATTGTGCGTGTAGTGATACAGAAAGTATAGAAAGATCATTCGCTTGCAGCCATGACTACGACGCCCAGTCAGAATTACTGGCAATGATACACGAAGAAAGAACGCACTAGCATTGATCAAATCGCCTCCTGTCTCCTTCAATACCCGTACTGCCTTTGCCCGCGAGCAGTTGACTTGAGCCATTACAAGCTCAATGTCTTTGGGGTCAACACCAGTCTCATCCACTTGACCATCTTCCTCCGGTGCCTCGAGCTCAGGAATATCGTCGTCCTCCTCACCCTCAGCAGTAACACCAGAGGACTCCAAGTTGGTGAGGCCAGTGGGAGCACCGCCAGAAGCAAGTTGCTGCGCAGCAGACAACTGAGCTTGTGCATTCATGTCCTCGATCTACATTTTATTAGTTGGCCGACTCCAGGGCACAGGGCAAAAAGCACCTTTGCTTCACCAAAGACAACATAGCAATCACTGTTGGGCGACTTGTACACATCGGGAGAGGAGAGCACAAAAAGGACGTTTTTTGGTCTGCGGAGCGTGACGCGCGTGATGCTTGGTACTTTTTTCAAGCCAAGGCCAAGGAGAGCCTTGCGTGCTTTGCGCTCTGAGCGGGACTGAATTTTGTCCAGAGCGGCCTGGGATGTTGGGTCTTCTTCGTGCTCATGATCAGAGTGATCGGAATGAACTTCCTCGATGGTGGCAGACATCTAGGATGCGCGTCAGGGACATGTTGTTCGACATCAGAGATGCAAGTTGTGAATCCGCCACAGAGAGGCCGCAAAAATGACACGAAGTTGTCGAAAGCTGGACTACGGCAAGAGAATATATGATTTACCTTGATTTTTTTTTGTGAAATTCGGCGGAGGCGGGGGTCTGCTCGTTGTCCGCGACGGCGAGCACGAAGTTGGAGAAGCGCAGTCGGGAGTTGCCGAACGGGCGCTTATTATTGGCCAGAGTCTCAGCTTCCGACACAGCACACTGGGCGTTTTATACTAGCATTATTGTTGCTCTACGAGTCTTTAAAGCTTTACCATTGGCTTACTCATTTACAGGCATGAATATCGACGATGAGTACTTGGAGCCCCTTTGAATAGGAGCATGACACCAATGGACGTCATAGCTCACCCTCTTTGCGGCTGAGCATCCCATCTCTCCTTTCACCATCACAATGGATCCAAAGGCAACGCATCTCGAAGGCTCTAGCTACGCGTACGACACTGCCAGCAAGGCCATTGCGTCGTTGGCCCCAATCGGCAATATTCACCTGCATCTTTGTGGTTTCCATGTCGTTGCGTACGTCATGTTGTAAGTACGGCGGGGAATACTTTCTAAACGGGATTTCAGTCAAGACCGCACTCGCCATGTGGAGGCTCATCATTTCTGCAACCACAAGAGACCTGGTTTCTATCAGGTAAGTCCAATAATCGCGCTGTGTTAGCTTACCCATCTGCTCGTCCAGTGCATCATCTACGACTCGGAAGCAAGGGATGCGAGATTGATTGGAATCGAATATGTCATTGACGAAGATGCAAGGATTTCGTTCTCGTTATATCTGCAGTACCCCTGACAGTATGCAGGCCTTCAAATCGCTTCCCGAAGAAGAGAAAAAGTATTGGCACTCACACAAGTATGAGGTTGAAAGTGGTTTGCTCTATCTTGAGGTCGGTATCGTTTGTTTTCCACGCAACAGTCACCATGCTGACTTTATCCAGACCAAGGGATTTGTACCCAGTGTGTTTTTCTTCTAAAGGACGCAAGTATGAAAGGCCTCACGCATGCCAGACGTCGTGAACGACAGGGTCGAGCAGACCACTATGATTGACCTCCAGAAGACCTACGGCAAGGCTGTGCACACTTGGGCTGTCGATAAATATCCCGACCTGCCTCTTGGTCCGCCCCAGCTCATGATGAATATCACCGGGAAGGGACAATTGAATGATCAGGTTGTCCAAGAGCGCGACAAAAGGCTGGGAGTATCCACCGAGTCTAAGAAAGAACTGCGCGCGGGATATTTGCCCGTGTACGCAAAGAACGAAATGGCCGATCAGTGGGAGAAGTCGGAGTCTGGGATTGTCTTTGAGCCCAAGGAGGTCAAGTTCCGAGGTTAAGCTTTGTGCTGAGAGTGGACCTTGTATCTGTTAACATCTGAAATGAGTTGTATGTAGCGTCAGTTATTGGTGTGCCTTGCAGGGGTATGCACTTTGTACTTACTTGCCAATTTAGTCTTGTACTACGCTGGCGTTCGTCTTCATGTCCATCGCTGTGCTCTCAAATCAATTGCGACTTGCTCTCGAGGACCCAGCGGACAAATATTCTCGTGAACAAGCACTCAGCGCCGTTGATGAATTTGTTGCAGGATGCATGTCTTCTGAAGAACTTGAAGCGCAGCTTTTCCGAGTGGAAGAAGAGCTCCAAATCATTCATGATGGTGTCGTGGACCACACATCGCTTGGGCACACGGAGGTTTTTCTCGATGTCCTCCACCACCTACGTCCACTTCTTTCGCCGCCCTCCATTATTTCGACCTGGTTTGATCTCGTCCTACGTCCCGCTCTCAGAGAACCAAGGCTACCAACAAGCTCTGTGACCCATGCTAAAGAGCTCATCATCTTCGCTGCTGAGAACGAGGATCGAAGATACCCGGAAAAAGTGCGCGAATTCCGCAGACGATTGATGGATCACCTTCTGGATGCCTATAATGAAGGTTTCGGAGATGATATCTTAGAATGGACAAAGCTTGATCAGAGGCAGCGGGACAGGAGGCATTTGTGGAAGAGCAATCTCGAGGATGCACTCGTACAGTTTGGTTTGAAATGCCCAGTGGTATGTGTCTCCGATGCAATCAACATTTGACTTGCTTGATGTTGCCCAGGCTTTCATGGCACAAGTTGAAGCTGCATTCGCAGCCCCTGCGTCTCGTCTCCAACTCTTAATTCTACTTGATCGTTTTACCTCAGTTCCTGAATTCAAGTTGCACGCAGCGGACTTCGCGAGACACTCGCTCATGAACAATCTTTTGCAGTCGCTTCTGCTGGATAACTCTTCGACCGTATCCACGATCGGCCTCACCATGCTCGTCAAGCTGCTTCCAATATTTGCAGTCAAGGCATGTGAGGAACTCAAAGTATTGCTTCCCCGGTTATTAGTGATCCTAGCTAGGATCATTTGTTGGGAGGAACGTTCTAGCTCGATCCTGCAGCCTCCTCTCTTAGTGGATGACAACGGGGGACGCCCTGGCGCCGAGAAACAAACCGATCAACATGGAGGACGTGCCGTACCTGAGCTACGTCCCGACCTTGGTTGGGAGAGGTTGCAGCCCACGCTCACCGGGTTGTCTGCCCCGCCATCGGACGCGTACTTCTCTTGTCTTTATTATCTCTTTCCGTGCAACCTCCTCCGCTTTGTCCGTAGCCCAGCTGCATACCTGCGGGATAGGAAATACGACAGCCCATATACTGTAAGCTGGGAAGATGCACTCGACGAAGATAACATACGAAGTAAATCAGAGGTACGCATAGCTACGCCATTTATCCGTTCTTTCGTGCATGGTTGGTACTTATTCACACATTTTAGCCCCTTTTCCGTAGCCGCGTGGTCAATCCACGGGTCATATGGCAGGACTGGCTCCAAGAGCTTACCGAACCCGAACCCTGGGCCAACTATAGCATTTCTCAGATAGCCAGTGAATGCTTTATGCTCAACACTCACAATATCGCACTTGGGTCTCGGTTCCCTTCTGTTTCTATCGAAGTGACCGATTCAAGTCCAGACTTCCCGCCTTCCATAACCCCAGATGACATTTCGCCGACTCCCCATCCGGGTTATATTAGCCTCCCGCCTGTGAAACCCCGTATATCACTTCAGGACATGATTACCACTTCCGTTGCTTTGAAGTCGAATCTCGAGATTGACATCGAGAACCCTCGTGTCCCATGGTCGGCACTGTTGCTTCCACCTGGAAGTAGCCCTACGACGAAACGGAGCATCAAGGAGCCTCCCGAGCCGACTGGGGGAGAAGGAGGTGCGCAGCTACCATCGCACGCAGCCGAAGCGATTTCGCACTTGCAGCGTGAGGTGCTTTTGTTGAGAAGCGAACTCAACTTCGAGCTTTGGCTTTCGAGAGAAAACGTGCGTCACATTGGGAGGCTTCACCAGGATCACGTACTCTCGAAAAATGCAGAGGCAGATCGTCAAGCGCTTGTAAGACTCAACTGCTTCACCTGTATCATAACCTATTGATGTTGTACAGCACAACAAGTTGCGTCAGTATAAGGCCCAGGTCCAAAGCCTTGAGCAAGAGCTGAAAGAACATAGAGAACAGTCCTCCTCGGCAAAGAACAAATATGCAGACTGGAACACGGAACTACAGAAGAAGCTCAAGGAATTTCGAGAAGAGAAGAAAGCTTGGGTCTCAGAAGCGGCGGCATTGCGTACCGCGGAGAAGGAAGCAAGGGTAAGCAATAGTTTCAATTTGGGGAGACGTCACTCGTTGAAAGTCGGATAGGCATTCTTTGCTGCTCAAGGCAAACTGCTGGCTCATGCAGAAAAGGCGGTATTTGAGCTGCAGACTCAACAGAAGGAAAATCAGCACAAAATCGACCGGCTTCATGATTACGAACGGCAAATCGAACAACACATTCGCATGCAGAAACTTTGGTAGGGATATCGTGGTTAATTACAAATGAGAGGTGTATTGACATTCTGCAGGGATGCTGACTTCCAAAAGTTCAATGCCAGAGGCGAAGAAATTGAGCTGATCAAGAGCAAATACAAGCAGATGGAGATGCTCTTGGACAGTCATGTCAAAACACGTGACAAATTGGAGGACGAAGCACGGTGGGATTTGCGCACACTGGTGGTGGCTTAGTCGAGCTGATGCATTGTATGCAGGGCATACCGTCGTCAGAATCAGGCACTGGAGGCCAAGCTTGCGCTGATGCACAAAAAATGCGACGCTTCGCGCCGTATACCGGAAGCAGAGATTACTGCGATTGTAAGGGAAAAGTCAGAGCTTGCGGCTGGGAACGCGAAGCTACGGGAAGACAACGCGGATTTGAAGGATGAGATGGATGAGATGCGGGCAGTGCTGGAGGGTTTAAAGGCTCAATTGAGTGGACAACGGGGACTGATCTACGAGTCACGACAACGGACGAATACAACGGTACTAGTGTAGTACTTAGTCCTGAATAGGCAGGCATTGTCGAATGTTCTAGAAGGGAGCCCTTGGCCATGGACAGACCGTCGTCGAATCTTCTCGAACAAATCGGAGAAACTACATAAAGAAGAGCAATCAGACGCGTCTCTCCGCTCCTCGAGTTTTTTCCTCCCCCTCACAGTTTTCACACCTCCCCTCACCATTCTGATCCGTGAGCCACGCGTTCTACTCCTTTCGACGCGCTCATATCTAACTCCTTTCTAGTTCAAAATGGCATCTGAGAGCTTTGGCTTCCAAGCTGAAATCAGTCAACTCCTTGACCTGATCATCAGTGAGCACCATTCGACGACCCTCTTTGATGTCGCCTAATTCCATCCTCAGACACCTTCTACTCGAACAAGGAGATCTTCCTCCGAGAGTTGATTTCCAATGCCTCCGATGCCCTCGACAAAATTCGTTACTCCTCCTTGACCGACCCCTCGGCTCTTGAGAGCGGCAAGGATCTTGTCATCACCATCATCCCTGACAAGGAGAATAAGGTCCTCTCCATCCGTGACAGCGGTATCGGCATGACCAAGGCCGACCTCGTCAACAACTTGGGTACCATCGCCAAGTCTGGTACCAAGGTCGGTCATTTTCTCTCGTCCTTGGCTCGTTTTTGACCCCGCTTGCTGTGATATAGGGGTTTATGGAGGCTCTCAGCTCTGGTGCTGATATTTCCATGATCGGTCAATTTGGTGTCGGTTTCTACTCTGCGTATCTCGTCGCGGAACGTGTTCAGGTCATCTCCAAACACAATGATGATGAGCAGTACATCTGGGAGTCTGCTGCGGGTGGCACATTCACCATCACGCCTGATACCATCAACCCTCCTATTGGTCGTGGAACCGAGCTCCGTCTTTACTTGAAGGAGGACCAGACCGAGTACCTCGAGGAGAAAAAGATCAAGGACATCGTCAAGAAGCACTCCGAGTTTATATCATACCCCATTCAGCTCGCAGTGACCAAGGAGGTTGAAAAGGTTCGTCTTGTTCGTGTATTTATCTCCTTCGATTCTAAATCCACGTATGTAGGAGGTTGAAGACGAAGAAGAGGTGGAAGCGAAAGAGGAGAATGAAGAATCCAAGATCGAGGAGGTCGACGACGAGGAAGACAAGGCCAAGGAGAAGAAGACGAAGACGGTCAAGGAGAAGACAGTCGTCAACGAGGAGCTCAACAAGACGAAGCCCATCTGGACGCGCAACCCCCAGGACATTGCCACTGAGGAATACGGTGCCTTCTACAAGTCGCTTACGAACGACTGGGAGGACCACCTTGCTGTGAAGCACTTCTCCGTCGAGGGCCAACTTGAGTTCAAGGCGATCCTCTTCGTTCCCAAGCGGTAAGAGAGCTGTTTGTGACGCCATTTTGCAGCTCATGTTTTTTGCAGTGCTCCTTTCGATCTCTTCGAGTCCAAGAAGAAGCGTAACAACATTAAGCTCTATGTCCGCCGTGTCTTTATCATGGATGACTGCGAGGACATCATCCCCGAATACCTCAATTTCGTCAAGGGTATTGTTGATTCCGAAGATCTTCCTCTTAACATCTCTCGTGAGACGCTGCAACAGAACAAGATCCTCAAGGTCATCCGTAAGAACATCGTCAAGAAGTGCATGGACCTCTTCATCGAGATCGCCGAGGATAAGGATAACTTCAACAAGTTCTATGAAGCCTTTGGCAAGAATCTGAAGCTCGGTATTCACGAGGATGCTCAAAACCGTAGCAAGCTCGCTGAGTTCTTGCGCTTCTACTCGACCAAATCTGTTGAAGAGCAGACGTCGTTCAAAGGTACGTGTTCATCATTTTGTGTCGCACGGTCGACGATTCATCATGACGCGCAGATTACATTACACGTATGCCGGAGATCCAAAAATCCATCTACTACCTCACGGGTGAATCTCTCGCCGCCGTGAAGGACTCGCCATTCCTCGAGGTCCTAAAGAAGAAGGGCTTCGAAGTTTTGCTCCTGGTTGACCCCATCGACGAGTATGCCGTGACCCAACTCAAGGAATTCGAGGGCAAGAAACTCATCTGTGTTTCAAAAGAGGGCCTCGAGCTTGAGGAGACCGAGGAAGAAAAGAAAACGCGCGAGGAAGAAGCCGCCCAGTTCAATGACTTGTGCACGACGATCAAGGAGGCTCTCGGAGACAAGGTCGAGAAAGTTGTCGTTTCCAACCGTATCACTGACTCGCCTTGCGTTCTTGTCACTGGTCAATTTGGCTGGTCATCGAATATGGTGCGTCGTAGCGAATTTTTATGTTGGAGCAAAACTAAAGGATGATCTGCAGGAGCGTATCATGAAAGCCCAGGCTCTGCGCGACTCGTCGATGTCCTCGTACATGGCATCGAAGAAGACGTTGGAGCTCAACTCTCATAATGCGATCATCAAGGAACTGAAGCGCAAGGTTGCGGAGGACAAGGCTGACAAGTCAGTCCGGGATCTGACGTACCTGCTGTTTGAGACGGCGCTGCTCACGTCTGGCTTCTCGCTTGACGATCCTACGTCCTTTGCCAAGCGCATCCATCGTATGATCAGCTTGGGTCTTGATGTAGATGAGGACGAGCCCATAGCTGAGGTCGCGGAGGAGGCACCAGCAGCTGAGCCAGCTTCTACGTCGGCGATGGAGGAGATTGACTAGATATTGAGGAAAATCGTAGATCATGTATCTGTATCATTACCTAACTTTGCATCAACATTATCGCACAGACTATCTACTTTGGTCTCTGCAAATACACGTGCATTTCATGTGGCATGGGTGATTGTGTGACATGGCCGAGTCACTATGACATGTGGGCCCTGAACACGACAGTGGCACGCCTCGAGCCGGATGGGAATGTTGACGCTCCGCATTGTTCGCCCACGACGGACAAGCCCTCGGCGATGCGAAAAAAGGAACGACAAAAAGGATACTTATGACATTGATTGTTCAGCAACGGGGCATTATCGTGTCGAGATTCGACTTGATTGGGTTGCTTTCTCTTGACGATGTGAAAGCAGAGTCAGGCTTCCAAATGCGGTAATCGGTGGGGCGGTAGCCTCGCGGATTGAGCACCGTCCCGCTTGATTTAACCCCCTTTCACCATGCTTTAGTCCTTTGTACTATGCCTTCAATCATCGCACCAGCACCCCGTCTCCCTCCCCAGCACTCTCAGCTCCTCGCCCAGGACCGTCACGTCCGTCATTCCCATCTCATTCCCCCTCATTCCTCACCACATCCACAGCACACGATCCACTCGCGCGCATTCCTGCCCCCGCCCCGTCTTTTATCTCCAGTCAGACTCCACGATCCACCCTTTCTTGCTCTCGTATGTCCGTCGCTCTCCGTTGCGCCATCTCTGACGTGTCTCCGCAGAACTCCAAGTCGCCCACTCCATGTGGTCCATCCCACAAGAGACGCCCCTCGTCCCGTCTCCTTGCTCGTTCAACTAGACGCCGTCGCCATGTACAGCGCGTAGACTCCCCTTTCGACGCCTTCGGGCGGTCATCCATTTTCGATCAACTCCCTTGGATCTCTGCCCTTGAGCTGCCAACTCCTGTCAACTGCGATATCGCAGACCTTTCTCAGTTGCCTCTTGACGAGGATCTTCTGACAATTTCAGAAACCATGCCTGCTTCTGGCCCTGTGCGTCGCAGGAAAACCTCTCTACGCTCGAATCCCATCGGGAGCAGCCACGAGCCTCCCCCTAGCGGGCCACTCGTCAGGCAACCTTCCCCGATCCACCTGCCCACCGATCCCTTGCCAGAATGCCCACGAACGCCACCACCTCATTTTCCATTTGATCCGAGCAGAGTGACATTCCACAAACTCATGCCTGTCTTCACACGCGGCGTCAATCCAGGAACTCCATTCTGAGCTGGTCCCTGTCCATAGTCCGCCTTCTTTTCATCTTATCGGCATATAATCAAGACTTTTACATTTATCTGACGCAGTTAATCGCGAGCAGTCATCTACGAAGCCAAGTAGCGCCATCTCAACTCCAAGATGTACTTGTACAGAGATCTGCCTTCATCAAGTTCGCGTTGCAAAGACCATGCTTATTTACTTTTTTTTTATCACGGACCATGCCTGTGACTTGGACAAGTGACCCTTTCTCTGCATCTGTTTCCATACTTTGCTGCCTACATTCTTGTCGCCCTTTATGCATTTGCACCAGTCTTTCATGATTCGCATTCACGAATATTTGTGACGTTCTATATATCGACTTTCATGCATCTTTCGCCTTCATTTCGTATGCCTGATCTGTAGTTTGCCTTGTCCGAATCTCTATTATGTAATCTATACAGTTCTGACCTAATATGCTCCCACGCATCCTCACTAGCCAGCTGTCCCTCATCATCGCAATCCACAATCTCGCCATGGAAAACGACCAGGTCGGTGCTCTGGGTTTTGTCGCTTTGAACGACTAACACACACTGTGTAGGGTATTCTCGTTGATCTCTACGTTCCCCGCAAGTGTGCGGCCACTAGTAAGTGCTGCCAGTGACAAGTGCTTGGGTGCGATATGATCTACCTCGTTGCAGACCGCCTGATTACCTCCAAGGACCACGCATCGGTCCAAATCAACGTCGTAGACGTCGATGCCAACGGCCGTGCACTGAACAGCTACACTTCGTTTGCGCTCTGTGGGCAGGTCCGCTCACAAGGCGAAAGCGATGATTCCCTTAACCAACTAGCGACCAAAGCTGGACGTGAGTGTTGTCTTTAGTGAGTGGAACAGTGCTAACAATTGCTATTATTCTGGTGGGTGGGTCATGTAGTGCTCCGGAATGTATGGTCGTACCAAAAGTAACTTGATGCTTGTGTATACTCGTAGTATGTACATCAATTGCAAAGTGGAGCATTGCCACAATCGGATGGCTGCGCTTGTCTTGTCCGAGTCAGCCAACCGCAGCTCATGCGTCCTGCCGACCTCTCTCAAAGTTGTCTCTCTATCATATCCGTAAGACCCAGAACATCACTTTCCAGCTAACCTAAGCTATCTCAACAGTCAGGCTCCATGGTCGAAATAAGGCATAAACTCGACGACGACGAACTCTCTCCATCTGCCGAGTATAGACTCCTCTACAGCAAATCCAAGGTCTACGTCAATCCCACCGCCTATGCGAGGGACAACATCCCTGGTTTCGTAGCCCTCGTTAAACGCGTATGTCCACATCCCTTTTACCAAGCATACCTCACCTGGCTCATAGGAGGCTGTGAATCCAACATATCTCCTCGCATGGATACCAGAGACTCTCTTGAACGAGAAAGGCACAGAAGAATGGGACAAGTTCGTTAGGATCGAGGAAAAGGCCACCTCGGACGAAGAGGACGAAGGTCATGTTTCTCGCCGATCTTCTCCTTTCTCCTCTCTGACTGTACTTGTGCTCCACAGACGCAGTCCTCATCGACTTGCCAACCCAGCGACCAGAGTCATACGCGTTCTCCGTCCCTCTGACATCCATATATTCCCTCCTGGTCCATCCACCAACTCTCTCCTCATGGTGTTAGTCGCTGCACTCGCTTTTTGCTCCTTCTCTGTGCTGACCCCTGTTCAATATCTGAACAGACGGTACTGTAGGAATCAACCTCATCAGTGGTTCCACGTTACCGACTCTGCATTTTCACGACGATGAATCGCTGTCAATAACCCTCGCATCGCGTTCACGCCACCGACGAAATTCTTCGGGTGCTTACCCCCCATCTGTTTCTCCAAGCTCCTCAGGCTCCACTCTCCGTCCGCCTGTATCCTGGGGAGGGGAAGACTTCATATCACGTTTACGATGTTATGCCCATCTCCTGCGTTCATCCCTTCAGCCAACTCTCTTCATAGTCGATCCCTCGAAAGCGGACATAGAGGCACATTCCAATCAACTATTCGATGATGATGCGGTAGACGACATCCTTGCACAATCATCATATGCAAACTCCCATTCACCCGTTCCAGCTCACCGTCGTCCCAGACCAATTTCCACTCCACTCTCCGCCACGGCTAATCCCTATTCGAATCGCTCGTCAGTATTGCATCGTTCCCTCTACCCTCCCTCTGTCTCGACGACACAAAACGCATCCCAAGCACGTCTGGCGCTTCTCCAGTCCTTTTCCAACATCACGCGTGCTACACGTCATGCTGCACAAAACATTTTGTCTCACCCACTTGCAAAGCCCATCGTCCCACATCTCCCCGATCCTGTCAAGTCTCTTGTGAACGCCAACGGTGAATGGGAGTGGGGTAGTTGGGTCGAAAAGGGCGGCGTTGGGGAGTTTGAGAGTGCCCGCGTTTACCTCGCTCGATGGGCCCGGATCGTGGCAGAGGAGGGTGATAGGGCGAGGAGGAGGGAAGCCCAGGTATTGCCCGCTTCGTCCCCAGATTTGGCAGAGGAGACATCTTCCTTGGGGGTGTTTGAGCTGTTGCATTCCACAGTCAATCTGCCGACTCCCAAGGCGTCAAGGGATCCCCACAATCCCGTTGATGAAGAAACGTGGAAAAAGTGGTTCGCTGCCGATGGGCGCCCGAAAGTGAGGATCGAGGAGATGCAGCGGGAGGTGTTCCGGAGGGGAATAACAGGGGTAGGAACACTGAGGAAGAAAATATGGCCCTTTCTTCTCGGAGTTCACGCGTGGGACGTTGATGCGAAGGAGCGTAAGAGGAGGTGGGAAGAAAAAAGGTTTGTATGGCTCTCTGAGTACCTGTATGATGTTCATGGATCCGCGCAGGAAACGCTATCGGGAAATTAAGAACGAATGGTGCGGCGTACCGGAGGTTTTTGATCGACAGGACGTTCTCGAGGAACGGCATCGCATAGATGTGGACTGTCGTCGCACGGATCGTACCCACCCACTCTTCTCCTACGGTTACGAAGACTCCCCTGGTGACTCCGAGGCAGACCGTGTTCACCGGCGGTATACTACCATTTCACCTCAGCTCGCCGACATTGGAGCACAGTCTCCCAGTAACGAACATATTGACCGCATGGGTGGGATTCTTTTGACATACAACTTTTATGATAAGGATCTTGGTGAGTCCCGCAGAGAATTCACCGCAATGCCCGGTCCTGATACATACCTGTGAAGGATACGTGCAAGGAATGTCCGATCTTTGCGCGCCGTTGTATGTTGTGATGGATGCGGAAGAAGAGTTGACGTTCTGGTGTTTTGTAGAAGTCATGAATCGCATGGTGCGTGTTCATGTTAACCGAGTGATTCGACACACCTGATATCTGTCCAGAGTCAAAATTTCCTTCGCGACCAGAGCGGTATGAAGAAGCAGTTGTCTACCTTACAAGAACTCATCAATGTCATGGATCCTGAGCTGTATCGACATTTCGGTTTGTAGTGCTTGTGTGCCACGAACCTTTTCTTGTTGCTCATTCTTCTTTCTGACAGAGAAAACCGACGGACTCAATTTGTTTTTCTGCTTTCGGTGAGCGTCCAGAGTCTATCAAATACACTATCTGATGTAGCTTCTAGCTGGGTACTGATCGCGTTCAAACGCGAGTTTCCCTTCTACGATGTGTTGCGGCTCTGGGAGGTGCTTTGGACAGACTACTACAGCAACAACTTTGTCCTCTTTGTAGCGCTCGCCGTCCTCGAATCGCACCGCGACATGATCTTGCGTTACCTTGTCGAGGTTCGTCTATACAGTCCTATCCATTTACTGGACCAATCTCATCCTTGCATCTTCAGTTTGACGAGATCTTGAAGGTGAGTGCTGATGGTATTGGTATACCCGCCACAGACAAACGAACGTCGTATTTTCATCAGTATTGCAACGAACTCAGCATGACCATTGAGCTTGATTCTACCCTTGCCCAAGCAGAAGTGCTCTTCCTATCGTATGCTCAGTTCGTGGCCGACATTGACCGTCGACGTGCGGAAGAAGGCAACCAATCTTCGTCCTCGAGTGTTCTGATCCATCGTCAGAATACAGCTAGCGCTGATACTGTTGGTGGAAAGAAGATGAATTTCACGTATCCGACGCTCAGCGAGAACATGAGAGAACTACTGAAGGCGGGCAGATGACATGTAAGCACCCTGCTTTCTATTTAGTAACAGGCGAATGTATTGGACCTGGACTGTATTATACCATGTTGTTACCTCAGTGCCTGGTGGAACCCTCGCTTGTTCAAGCTCTTACCAACGCCCGCCACTCCATGTCGAACTTGACGGTCTTGCGAGGGTACGCACAAAAGGCGAAACCCGAGACGTTGCCGCCCTCGGTGCTGTTTGAGTACACCGACAGCTGTTTGACAGTGTTCGACGCGTTCCCCAAATCAATCTTTCACCTTCTAGTACTGCCACGCGTCAGACCACCGCTGAGCGTGTTTGAACTCGCCAACCTCCGTACGTTGCTCAAGGGCGACAAAGCGCGCGCGAAACAGGTGCTCGTGGATCTCAACGATGAGGCCAACAAGATCAAAAAGATGATCCGCGAGGAGATGCAGAGTCGGTATGGTTTCAAGTGGGAGATCTGGACAGGATTTCACGCCGTCCCGAGCATGGAGTGAGTCCCATCTCGCACTCGGTAGCGTCGCCCCAGTAACTAACGCTGCGCCACAGACATTTGCATCTTCACGTCTTGTCAAACGACATGTGCTCGGAAAAGATGAAGCACAAGAAACATTACAACTCGTTTCATCCCGACCTGGGTTACTTTTTACACCTGGACGAGGTGCTGTCGTGGTTTGACCAGGATTCGGCTTATTTTGCGCGCGTAAGTGTCCGAGTCCGTGTTGTTGACGTCGCTTCAACTCAACTCCCTATCTGGATAGATGTCTCAACGAAAGAAGGCCGACTATGAGCATCTTCTCAAGGAGAGCCTTTGTTGCTGGAGATGCGAACGGGATATGAAGAATATGCCCCAGTTGAAAGCCCACTTGCGAGCAGAGTGGGAGGAAGAAGCGCGCAGGGGAAAGGCGACCGCGAGGAAACGCAAGCGCGAGGATGTCACGTCCAACGTGTCGGACGATAGAGAATCTGATCCCAAGAGGCCCTCTCCGGTTGTTTGACCAGCGTTCGTTGTCGTGACTGTCCAAGTTGTACTGATGACTATTTTCATGCAATGTATTCCCGTCTTGTAATACCATGTCACATCATTTCCAGTTCTCGATTCTGCTCACCTTGACAAACATACATTGTCGGGGCCGACGTGTGCCTTTGGGCTCACTGAGACTTTTGACATTGACTGGTGCCAGTGCATACCGGTACTGGCACTTCCATGCATCACCCATGCCGACTTTCGGCGTGCACAAGGTTCGTCACCTCTGAGGTGCGTCAATGGCATTTACATTGGTAGGGATTTCCACAGTTTCGTAGACCGACAAGCCTGTGGTATTTGATATATACACTGCGCGAACGCCTTGGATGCCCTGAATGTGATTGCAATGCCGTAGCCTTGCGCTGGTCGCGGTCGCAAGGTATTCTTTCATTGTGAGCATATCTTCCGGGCTCTAGTAAATTTAGAGTTCCTTTTATGCGTATTCGTTCAGTATTGTTGACCTGAACCCTGACCCACCCTTTACTCGATCTTGGAGGAGACCCTCTGCCCTCGATCTGTCAGCCTTGCCATTCGGTTACATCTAGGTTCACGAAAAGGGAAGGTACAAGGGGTCGCATTACCTTCTACAAGGCAGGCACGATTTTTGCACTCTACACCCAGCGAACGAGCACATCAAGCCCGCGAACATCATATGATGATGTCATGCGCCAGCAATGGATTTTCAATTCCTCTTGTCGGCTTGACGGTCGCGCCCATTGAATTCTGAAACGGGGCCGACGCCTCTGCTTGGCCCATCAAGCTGCGGTATTAATGTCGCGCCCAGCTGGTCTGTCATCATTCGTTTCTGATCGCTGGTGCTGCGGCTTCCCTCATACCAGAGTTGACCAGTAATGCATATTGAACGTCATCAGAAAACTTACACTTTGAAATACTATCGGCACAGGGGTGGCCGGTGACCTTTCCGCGCGAACGACGTGGTGTAATATGTCCGGGATCAATTGTTGACTTGAAAACCAGATTAGTGGAGCTTGGATTGAAGTATCTTGGAAAGTCTGATGAGAATTTGAATTTGATAACGCAGCATTCATCGCGCCCATGGGCGGGGCCGCCGGGGCTATAATCTCCCCTAAGATTTGAAAGCCATTGGAAATGTACCACTGGCGTAATGTTGTACTACGCGCTCGTTTGTTCAAAGTACTGCCGTCTTGGGTCCGAATAATCTACAAAGGATCTATACACTTGGGTTCTATTGCTTGTTGGTGGTCGTTGCCAGGTGCTTGTCGGACAATTGCTTATTCTTCCTCAGAAATGGCTTCTTCGATTCTGCCCGCAGAGGCCTTGGCACTAGCCAGCCTCTGGGCACGGGAACGCTCACTGGCTTCTCGGATGGCCCAAGTGAGCTCGTAAGTCCTGCAAGCATCTAGAAGTGACATGAGTCAACGAAAACACGCTAGATCGAGATCGCGCACCCTCGTAGGAGCTGAGAATCTGAGCGGCATCGGGATTCTCTTCAATGTCCTCAATGATATCGATCCAGTTAGAGACCTGACAACACAGACGTCTCACAAAGCGAACAAAGGAAGTAGGGTGTACATGCCTCAGAGAAGAACGGGTCATCATCAGGGAATGTGTAGATTTGTTCATGGTCGTCGCCGGGCTTGCGGACGTAGAGGATGGGCTGCACGTATGGATTGACAAGCCTAGGGAAATAAGATGAATGATTCAACCTCATTTCCGTTGATTTTCACTAACTTGAGGCAGTACCCGTCAGCATGCACCTCCAGCTCGCAGCTGTAATTACGACCCTGAAGGGTAACGAAATGGGTGAAGGAGCCCACGGCGCCCGAATCGTACTTCCTGCGTCGGTCAATGAGATGGGCACAATACGATTGACCTCATGGGTCCGGAGATTGGAAGAACCATACCAGGTAGCTGAAGTCACACGCGGGATCCTGTTCTCGGGGGCAATCTTGCTCTCGTCAATGGACATCTTGGACAGGAAGCCGGCGTTTTCGTCCCATTCCAGCGAATGAGCCGTCACGGAAGAAATGTCGACCTCACCACCAAAATAGCGAGAAAGATCGCAGAAGTGAGTGCCTTGCTCGACGATGGGGCCAGCACTATAGATGTCTGTCGGACCTGGATATATGCGTCAATTTCTGTGGTTTACTCACCTCTTGGACTTGTCCCACCAATCTGGCTTGGCAATTGCTTCGTATGCGCAAGCATAGCGTGCAATCGTGGCCATCACTACCAGGTTGTTTTCCTCGATGATTTGTTTCATTTTTTGGGTAGCCTTGAGGTACCTCAACATGTATCTGCGGACAGATGAGAGCGGGGTTCCGCATGAGGAGCCTTCATTGGCTTACCCAACAGAAACGATGGCGCCACTCTCGGAGATGAATTTAGCGACTTGGAAAGATTCCTCGATCTCGCTCTTAGGACCTGTTGCAATAGGTTTCTCAACGAACATGGCAACGCCGGGGAAGTGCTTCTGGATCTGCATCTCGATATCACGGCCAGGCTGGAGTGTGCCCCGGAATATGGGAGGCGAACCAATGACAAAGGCACGAGGGCGTTGATTTGGCGACACGTCTTTGACAAACTCATCGAGCGATTTGTAAATACGGGTGTCGCGATAGGCGGATACGACGAAGGAGTCACACTTTTTCTGAAGGACGGCGGCTGCACGCTCTGTCGCCGGGTCGATGAGGGCGATGACCTTGAGGCGCAGGCCAAGCTTGCTACAAGGGCGTGAGGATCGGAGAGAGGGAGGAGGAGGGGACATACTGTTCGAAGCGGAAGGAGTGGTTCCACGGACCCTCGTCCGAACCTAGGAAGGAGGATAAGAGGATGAGAGAAGGAGAAGGCGGCAACTGACCAAACATGATGTTACCGGCGCCAACGAAGACGACGTTAAAATCGTCCGTCCCGCCGAGGTGGGTAGTTCTGGGTTTGATAAGATAATGAGAACGAGATGAAGGGAAGACTGAACTTGTCCATAGGGATGAGCCTGGAGGGATCGATGGAGGGCCTTCGAGATGAGAAGCCGGATGAATATCCGGAGCCTCGCCTGTCAATGAGACGGCGTTCGGAGCCCCTGCGGGAGGGGGGCTGCTTGGTGGAGGTCATTTCTAGTGTGGAGGAGAGCCTGCGGGCCATGGTGGTGGTTTAGGAGAAGGAGGGACGGGGGGAGGATGAGAGTTAATCAGCAGTGACGATTAAGGTTTATCATACTCAAGCAAACACATCAAACTGTAGATAAAAAGTGTAGGTAGGAAACAAGGAAAGAACGTGGTGGGGTATCGAGCGTATGAACAATGAAAAGACGGTAATGGACGGGGATATCAATAACTGCCCTCAGGTGTGGGCTGTTGGGTTTGCTGTACCTGACGGCTCGCAATTTCCTGGCGGCGTCGCTCCGCTGCCTCGAGTCGCGCAGTCATCGCTTTCAGCTCCTCCTTCAACTTTTCGTTCTCCTGCGTCAGCTTTAACACGTTACTCGCCCGCTTCTGCACTCGCTCAACACTGCGGGGACGGTGACTGATCGCGCCTGTGTCAGGACACGGCAGAGACAAGCGGGACTTACGGTGGCTCTGAAGAGAATGTGCTCAAGATGGAGTCGAATGAGTACGTGAGGTCGAGGTCTGCCGCAGGGATCTTTGGCAAGGACGGAGATGGCGTGCGGGACGGAGGGTGAGTGGTGGTTGGTCCCAGGCCGTTTTGAAGCCTGGAAGGTGTGAGTAAAAGTCAACGAAAAGTCGAGGAACGGGTCGTACGCTGAGCTCTTTGGCTCGTCCATGTCGTCGTTGACGATGAGCACGAGGCCTATTTCTCGCGTCCAGACCTATTTACTTAACCACAAAGGGTATATTATTCCCACAAATAATTGTGATCGGCCCTTATTATGACTGCCTTCATTCGCCAATTCCCCCTCCCCATCCTCTCTTCCCCCCTCCTCTTTTCTTCCTCGCCGCCATGCCCACCGCCTCCGTCGTTCTCCTCGACGGCAGTGATGTCCTCGACGACAATTCCATACATCTTCCCCCTCTCCTCCCCGATCTCCATGACCAAGACGTGCACGACATCTCCATTCATACCCCTCCCTTCCCCAGCCCCATCCCCGACTCCATCTCTGTATTATCAATTCATGACCCCGTGTATTATGACTGCATCCCCTTCTCTCACTCTCTCTCCCCTTACCCTCATGATCACATTTCCCATCCCGAATTGCACTTGGCTCTCCATGATGACGCAAATGCTGCTTTTGCCCACGACGCTCCACACTTCTCTAACAAGCATCTTCATCACTCTCACGATCTTGGCCTTCGCGGCGCATCCTCGCTTCATGACGCTCGCTTTCACTCAGTACATTCTCTCCCCCCTCTTACATATCTTCCACCTCTGCACTACCTCCCCTGCCCAGTCGATCATCCAACTCCCCCGTTTACCATATCCTCGCCCCCTTCAAAGCTACCCGCACTTGCGCACACTCTGCTTCCGCCCATCGTACAAGCCAATCCTGCAGACCTCACGAGGGCTGACATCGATGCAAGTCTCCCTGTTTTCTCCCTGTTTTAAACTCACCTGCGCTCCAGAACCGCTCCACGATGAAGCGCACAGTTGGCAACTCACAATCTTCAGTCGATCCTTGTGCAGCCGCTTTTCTCCGGGATCGGCTTGGAGAAGCAAAATGGAACACCTTTTCTGCTCGTCTATTTGAGCGACGTTTAGGCCCCACCAGGTCAAAAAATCGCGTCAGAGGCAAAATTTCAAATGATGACGCTAGTCCCCTACCTGGCGCCACTGCAATCGATTTTCTCGTAAAGGTCGAGGTTGTAAAAGAAGTGTTACGAACTTATGTCCCGTGCGTCCCTTCTCGCGGCTTCTGTGCTCCGTCAGCGTGCTCGCGCGGCTGGATCACGCTTACCATATAATTATGCAGTCATCCGTACAATCCCCTCAAGTCATTGGCTCACCCATACCCACACTCCCCGTCAGGTTCCGTTACGCTTACGCGCTCTACCATCCTCGTGCTTTCCGGCTGGTCAAACACTCAATTCTCTTATTGGGCACGCCGCGTTGAGGGCATCTCCGTCCTCGCTGCGCATGATGAACGTCTCCACGCTGTCGCGGTCGCTCTACAGAAGCGCGTCGACGCCGGCGGTGTTCTTTTAGATGGCACTGACGAAATCTATTCCACTGAAGGCTCTCCAAACGTTACCGGCAAAGGCCTAGACATCATCATTGAGGAAGTCAAGAAGCGTACGGGACGCAGCCCTTTTCTTCGCGGGAAACACTCCAGTCTGGATCCATTTGGCTCTACCAACGGAGATAAGGACGTTGGCCCTGGCCCTCACCACGGTGCCCCTGCAGCGCCCATCTACATCCCCACCTTTCAAGCAATGGAATACTCTCATGCCCCTGCAATCACCGCTTCCGCTGAATCCCCGATTGGTTGCCGCCTAAAGAAAAGGAGGAGGATAAGTGTCACAGATTCCGTTTCATCCTATGCCAGTTCAAATGCTTTAAAAATAAGCTTTTTTGACGAGCCGACGAATCATTATAGTTTGTCCTTTGCTGACAATCCTCGGTTGACACCAGACCGGGAGAGCGTGTCGTCCTCGGACATGCAGCCTATCTCACCGCCGTCGACGATAACCCTCTCAGAGCTTTTTGACCCACCGCATGTTGGCGAAAGCGAGTACGAATTATCGGGGGTGCGCAGCGCAGACAACGGCCGCTCCGAATATTTCCCTGTGTCTAATTCACGGTCAGATCTCGACCAATCCGATTCAGAGGAAACTTTTTCGCGGAAAAGATACTGCGTGTTGATGAAGAGGAACTTTGAAAAACAGCCCGAGCTGAGTGTTTGAATCCTGTTTGCTTTCTTTACGCTCGACCTTTTTTCCCTCCCCCCTTGTGGGACACTGTTGAGATTCCCTTTTTCTCTTCTGTCATCCTTTTGTTTATGCTACGTGTCACCCCCCTCTCTTTTACGTCTCATGGACAATCCCCTCAATGTTTGTACTATTCATGCATTCCAATCACTTGTTATCGCACCATATGCCCGTTTGTCTAATGCTTGTAACACTACGATTACACTCCTGAACAACGACGTTCAGTGCATCTAGCTCTCAGATCTCATTTGCTTACAATTAGTGTAGTTTTAGAATCTGAATACAGTTGTGATATAAATGGACGCGGTATGTGTGTGGGTTGAGCGCGTTGTGCCCGGGATTACGACCTCTTGACACGACACATGTCACCGTCCCTCAATGCAGCCAACCTCACTATCGCTCTCACCTCGCTCTTCTTCCTGTTGGCAAGCTATGCCGTCCTCTTTAGCGCGTTCCTCCCATTCCCGGCTGTCCCTGTACGTCCACGCAACCTCATTCGACGTTTTCGCCTAACGTATCAACACCACCAGTTCCTTGACGTCCTGGCCCAGGACACGCACTACAAGTACTTCGCGCTCTTAATTATACCCACCACCTCATACTTTGTTATCGCAAATTGGGTTGGCTGGCAATACTACCAAAACTCGTGATGGCTTGGCTGCGCCCTGCGTACACGAGTGGCGTGCCCGCAACCGTGATAGCATACACATTCTCCGGTTGTGCAAGTCTCCAACCAATTCAACGACGCCTCGTGTTTCCTCGTATCGCCCATTGGCGATCACCAATCGATCATCCAACGTGACGCGCCTACAAGCTCCCTGCAATGTTTCATGCGGCGTCGTCACATTTACGCCTCTTCTTCGTTTGCCATGTGTTCCCCATCATATAAATATCTTACCGCAAAACTTTGCAAGCGTGTCCAGGGTGCCGTATGGTTCATAGATTCAGATCTCCATATCATACTAAATACTACTTACACCACCTCAAGACCATCCCCCGGCACCCGCTCTATTGCCTAGCATTAATTCGCTCGCATGCGAGGACATGTCTGTGGCGAATTTAGGGCGGTGGCTCAGGCGATCGTGATTTCTCAGTGGGTGGTCGAGACCGCATCCGCACTTGTCTTAGCTCTTGCCACAACCGACTCCGTTCGGGCTCGCTTTGCGTTGGCCCAACAGACCTCACAGGACTCGGATCACGGTAGGATATCTTTGAACGTGCTGGGCTTGGGTTGCGTCGTGCTCCAAACCGTGGTCGTGGGGATGGCGGTGGCTCGTCGGTCGTCGGCGCGGATGATTTAGAACGTGCAGGGCTCGGTTCCCGTCCTCTGGTAGACAGTTTTGAACGGGAGCGAG